>JAWPHD010004813.1:0-178046 GCA_037043455.1 Cyrtodaria siliqua
AACAAAATCACTTTCAGACAACAAATCACCATAATATCTCAATTCGAATAGCGTTATACTTTGGGCAGCACAATAGAAAATATGTTTCTGATTCAATTTCACCTAGATCACACTGTAAGCATATTCTTTCGTATACTGGCTCATTAATGTACCGGGGGCGTCCATGGCCGAGTGGTTAACGTCTCTGACTTGAAATCACTTGCCCCTCACCGCTGTAGGTTCGATCCCTCAGGGGCCTAGGAATCTTTATGTGAGGAAGCTATCCAGCTGGCTTGCGGAACGTCGGTGATTCTACCCAGGTGCCCGCCCGTGCACGAAAATTGCCCGGAGGGGCACCTGGGGTCTTCCTCCACCAATGGAAGCTGGAAAGTCGCCATATGACCTTAGCTGTTGGTGCGACTATAAAATCCAATTCAATCAATCAATCATTAATGTACCTTCCAGTCTCAATACGTAACGGTAATATACCACATCGAAATTGCGCAAGCGTCGAGCGTTCGTTTTTAAATAAATTGGTTAACACATACTTTTCCTCTTCAAAATCACTTTTAAACGGCTTGTATGTTCTTAATTTAGGTGATGCTTGTAAAGATGTGTGCCAGATAGTCTTGTAGTGATTAATGATCCTTGTTTTGGCTAACTGTAAATCTATCTGGTCCCAAACAAGAATCTATACAGTAATTTACACTCGCTAATTCGAAGTTCAATTGAAGTGCCGAATGAAAGTTTGATCAAACACAAGCCGCATTGAAGTTGATTGTGAAGTAAACAAAAGGTGATAATTGCTGAGATGATTTGACACAAATTAATAAATCATTATGGAACATGTTTGTTAATTTATGTTCTTGTCTCTGATTTTCATGGTAAATTAAGGCTTGTTATTGAGGAAGTTTGTTTACGATAATTGTAAACAAAGGCCATCACGTGGGTTAAAACAATAATAAGGATTATACTAATTTGACATGGACGAAACATATAATTTGTGAAAATATTGTGTCATTGTATACATGTCTTTCTATGTTTTTAATGAAATATAAAATCATAAAATTTTGCTGATTTATTTAATTACCAAAACGTTTTCTTATACGGCTTTTATGCCCGAATATACAAATTGACAAAACGAAAGTAGCATGCTGCAATACAGGTCTCAAATTTGAGCGTGGTAATAACAATCAGTAATTAATGTAATTGCATTTTCTTGTTTGAACTGAATGAAATTATAACAGTAAAGAAACATATTCATAAACATATATGACGGAAGAAAACATGTATTTCATTAAAAGTCGGCTAATATCGGTAATATATATGTATAGTGTAAAACTGGTTGGCGGGGTAATAAAACTGAAGACAAGTGCCAAAATCGTTTAATTCGAACTTCGGATAACTCGAACTTTTCTCCCGGACCCTTGAAATTCGAGATACTGAGTGTGGACTGTATACCAATTTATGGGTTCTTAAAATACCCGTGATTGAATATGTGTAAAATGAATTATGAGTTTGTAACTCTTAATTTGATGCTCCAGTTTGGGTTTTGGCCTGGCTGGTTAAAGCCATTTTTAGCTCGACTATTCGAAGAATAAGAGAGCTTATGTAATCACCACGGGGTCGGCGTCGGGTCGGTGTCGGCGTCCCACATCAAGGTTTGCGTGTAAGCTTTGTTTACAAGTCTATATCTCTTACATTTCTTATCCTAGCACAACCAAATTTGGCCATGGGCTTCCTTATAGCATTATCTTGAGGGCTGCATAAGCAATTTTGGTTCCTGTAACCCATGGGCTCCCATGGAACCCAAATTATGATAGCCCATAAAATGTGTCCCATTTCACATCAAATTTTGCGTGTAAGCTGTGTTTACAATTCTTACCCTAGCACAACCAAATTTGGCCATGGGATTCCTTATAGCATTATCTTAAGAGCTGCATAAGCAATTTTGGTTTCTGTAACCCCTGGGCTCCCATGGAACCCAAATTATGATAGCCCATAAAATGTGTCCCATTTCACGTCAAATTTTGCGTGTAAGCTGTGTTTACAAGTCTATATCTCTTACAATTCTTACCCTAGCACAACCAAATTTGGCCATTAGCTTCCTTATAGCATTATGTTAAGGGCTGCTTAAGTAATTTTGGTTCCTGTAACCCCTGGGCTCCCATGGAACCCAAATTCTGATAGCCCTTTAAAATAAAATGTGTGTTTCACATCAAATTTTGCGTGTAAGCTATGTTTACAGATTTATATCTCTTACATTTCTTGTCCTAGCTGAACTAAATTTTGGAATTGGTTTCCTTATAGTATGTTGTAAAGGGTTGGATAAATAATTTCTTCTGCAAATTCTGGGCTCCCATGGAACCCAAATTGTTACGGCCCATAAAATGTGCAATAATGGCAGATTTAGGTTTGCATGTAAGCATGTATATATCTATAATTTTGGTTTGGGGTTTCTTAAAGCATTATGCATCTTATTCATACTTCACCGATATTGGGGCATGGGCTCCCTCCTCCCCCACACCCCCGCCCCCACTCCCACCCCTGTCCAAACTTTTTTTTTACATATTTCTGTGTTGTTTTAGTCAATTCTTACACATATATGTTGCCCGCTCCACAACCCCCCCCCCCTCAACCCACTTCCGCCTCTCACCCCCGCTCCCCACCCCCACTGGAAACTATTTTCTTTTTTTTTTACATATTTCTGTGTTGCTTTTGTCAATTCTTACACATGTTGCCCCCCCATCACCCCCACCACCACTTCCCCTCCCCTGCCACTCCCAACCCCCCGCCCCATTTATTACATATCTCGGGGTTTTTTAGTCAATTTTTAAACATAGCTTCTTATTAGCTTCTTACACATGCACACACTCCAAACTCTTTTTTTTTTCTTTTTTTTACATATTTCTGTGTTTTGTTGGTCAATTCTTACACATAACTATGTTGCCCTCCACCACCACGCCCCCCCGCCCTCCCTCCCCCCCCCTCCCTCCCCCCCTCCACTCCCAAGCCCTCGTCCCATTTATTACAATTTTTTGTGTTTTTTAGTCAATTCTTAAACACAGCTTCTTACAAATGCACACACTCCAAACTCTTTTTTTTTTACATATTTCTGTGTTTTGTTGGTCAATCCTTACACATACCTATGTTGCGTGGCAGTATGGATAGTATGTACTATCCATACTGCCACACAACCTACCAGGATTATGTACCTAGTACTTCCCATACTGCCACACAACCTACCAGTAGTATGTACATAATACTACCCATACTGCCACACAACCTACTAGTATTAATTACCCCATACCATACCCATACTGCCACACACCCTACCAGTATTATGTACCTAGTACTATCCATACTGCCACACAACCTACCAGGATTATGTACACAATACTACCCATACTGCCACACAACCTACCAGGATTATGTACCTAGTACTACCCATACTGCCACACAACCTACCAGTAGTATGTACATAATACTACCCATACTGCCACACAACCTACTAGTATTAATTACCCCATACCATACCCATACTGCCACACACCCTACCAGTATTATGTACCTAGTACTATCCATACTGCCACACAACCTACCAGGATTATGTACACAATACTACCCATACTGCCACACAATCTACCAGGATTATGTACCTAGTACTGCCCATACTGCCACACAACCTACCACTAGTTCTACACATACTGCCACACAACCTACCAGTATTATGTACATAGTACTACCCATACTGCCACACAACCTACCAGGATTATGTACCTAGTACTATCCATACTGCCACACAACCTACCAGGATTATGTACTTAGTACTACCCATACTGCCACACAACCTACCAGTATTATGTACATAGTACTACCCATACTGCCACACAACCTACCAGGATTATGTACCTAGTACTATCCATACTGCCACACAACCTACCAGGATTATGTACTTAGTACTACCCATACTGCCACACAATCTACCAGGATTATGTACCTAGTACTACCCATACTGCCACACAACCTACCAGGATTATGTACATAGTACTACCCATACTGCCACACAACCTACCAGGATTATGTGCCTAGTACTGCCCATACTGCCACACAACCTACCACTAGTTCTACACATACTGCCACACAACCTACCAGTATTATGTACATAGTACTACCCATACTGCCACACAACCTACCAGGATTATGTGCCTAGTACTGCCCATACTGCCACACAACCTACCACTAGTTCTACACATACTGCCACACAACCTACCAGTATTATGTACATAGTACTACCCATACTGCCACACAACCTACCAGGATTATGTACCTAGTTCTACACATACTGCCACACAACCTACCAGTATTATGTACATAGTACTACACATACTGCCACACAACCTACCAGTATTATGTACATAGTACTACCCATACTGCCACACAACCTACCAGTATTATGTACATAGTACTACCCATACTGCCACACATCCTACCAGTATTATGTACATAGTACTACACATACTGCCACACAACCTACCAGGATTATGTACCTAGTTCTACACATACTGCCACACAACCTACCAGTATTATGTACATAGTACTACCCATACTGCCACACAACCTACCAGGATTATGTACTTAGTACTACCCATAATGCCACACAACCTACCAGTATTATGTACCTAGTACTACCCATACTGCCACACATCCTACCAGTATTATGTACCTAGTACTACCCATACTGCCACACAACCTACCAGGATTATGCTAGCCATGACAGGGGTTCAACGTTTAAGAAGTAAAATATTTCCAGCTGGTTTATATTGCACCAGAACAATACCTGGTGGGCGGGACTTGAAGATCATCGATACTGAGCGCCGTAGGCTCATGGTTTCAATGTGTTTCCATCCCCCAACACCAGGTTTTGATCTCACACAATATATAAACCTGCTGGAAATATTTTATTTCTTATCTGAAATTGATTTAAATTCATGTATTTAATACAGACTTTGAAAAGATTGAACATAATACAAACAAATTCTCACAACTTACATTTTATGCCCATCTCTCAACACCAAACAAAGCAAATATACAGCTTTATCCTGTTTTTTTGACAATTTCAATTTGTTGTTTAAACGTAACGTCACTTTAAAATAATAATTGTTGTTTTGAATGTTTTCTGATATGTTTAAAATCATTTACGGACGTGACATCAGAGGTCTTGATAGGAATTTTAAAAACACTTTAATAACAAAACAGCATTGAGTATTTTAATAAACTATGTTAGATAACACTATAGTATGTTCTTCTTTATATATGTGTAGTGTGTAGTTGCAGCAGAGTTGCACAGAACCCTCGAGTCCTGTATTAATTTCGTGCAAACTCTCAAGTCCTGTATTAATTTCATGCAATGTCATATGTTGTATGATGTTTGAGTATGTATTTTCGCAGACATTCATGGAGTGTGTACGGCTACGTACGTTTGGTCGCTATGGGTTACAGCAGATACAAGTTGACACCCACTACCTACAGCTGTATCTATGGAGATTTGTGTCAGATGAAACGTAAGTCATCTTTGTTACCCATAAACGGGTTCTAAATTTTCAGTTAAAATTCTGTGTAATAAAGGGCGTTTTGAGCAACACATACCTGCTCCAATAGGACTCAAATTTATACCACTAGCCGCTGCAAAAGGGTGGAGGTGTAGGCAGAATTGCAAGACTACTATCAGGGTTGCAGATTTATAATGTGTTAACCCTTACCCCAACTATAGGGTTACAGTCAGCAGGCACTTACATGACCATCACTCGGCCATCACCGGGAGAAATTCAAAGCCAGTGTTGATTGAAAATAAGATTGTCTTCATTGAAAGATTGATTATAAGAATTACTCTTAGACAATAACATTTTAGACTGCTAAGGGCAACTACAATAGCCTTTGCGTCCATTGTAAACCCAGATAAGCCTGCGAGTAACTTTATCACATAAATGGTATGGTCTTAATTCAAAGAAATAACAGTCCATTATATATAGGTAGCTGGTTAAGGGTTATTGATAATTACATTTGTGACAAACTGCTTAAAGGGCCACATGGCAATCTTGATTCTTAAAAAAAGCTGTCGGTGGTAAAAAGTTCTTCTGAACAATACCAATGAATACTTTTAAAAACAGTTTGGCATATTGTAATTTGTTGCATACAATTATCCATCTATTTATCAAAATTGTTCGTATTAAAAATAAAGAAGACAAAAAAAGAAGTTCATATCCTGCCATATCCTAATTTATAAAAAAAGGCTTTATAAAGTTTGTGTTTGTTTGTTGGGTGTTTTGTGTCATTTTCAACACCTAAGGTTATATATGACTTTTTTGGCAAGATACCGTTTTCAGCCATATATGCTATCGCTCATTGACCGGATACATCGTTTTAGCACACCACGCGGATGTTGCCATATTTTTCAAGACCAGACCTATTTTACTGAATGCAGTATATCAGTCCGATGATTTGTCCAAATTTTTGCGACGCTTGTAATGTTTGTATTTGAAAAAAGCGTCGCAGATGATCAAGACTACTGCTCAGCGGGCTAGCTGCCAAATAACACCGGGAATGCGCACCTGTTTTGGATTGTTTACTTTGCGGAACTCGGTACAGTTTTTGACGTACGATCGTAAAAATGTAAAACACAGTAATATTGTTTTTGTTATATGATGCAATGGTCAAATAAAAGGACAATAAAGGAAAATAGAACCTTATTGTTTGATTCTAATCACATGTGTATATTAATTAATTATAAATAAAATATTCAATATAAAAAACAAAAGTAATATTGCTTTGGAACCTTTACTAAAATGACTGGCATGACATGTACCGGTAGTTGGTCCTACACAAAATTCATTTTGATTCGATTTCAAACCAGCTGCCATCTTCGTGTACACAGTTATATAGGGAAAACTTGGGGTGATTACGCTGAAAATACTTGATGGATTTTCACGACATTTTACAGGAATGTTGCTCTTGATGTCTAGTTGGTCTTAAGTAAAAGTCAGAAATTCAAAATGGCCGCAACAGCTAAAACTACATTGTTAAAAATACAAGTTCATGGCGACTACTGAAAAAAAAAGATGTTAACCATCTATCTCAAACAATAGCTTCCCACTTCCTACAACCCTTACTCTTGAACTTCAGGTGAGGATTCAGCGGCCTCTTGCTCAGTGGATAAGGATGCCTCGGCTTGAGAGATCTGTAACATTTAACAAGAATCACCTGGCCAATAACAGTCATAAAAAATCACAGTCTTTAATCTTAACTATAGGAACAGCTCAAAACCATTTTCTCAATAATGTTTTCGCCATTCAGTATGCAGTACTTCGATTTTTAATAGTATTGAAGATATGAACGAAGTACACTTTATGACGCCACAGGGTAATCTATATCAGAACAAAAAATGTAGTAGACTACTTAGAAAGATTCTTTTGGCAAAAGAGTAGTAGAAACATAGAATATGTTGCCAGACAATATAGTCACTACACCAAGTGCAAATAGCTTCCAGACAAGATTGAATAACCACTCAAAGTTCCTAAAAAATTAATTCTCGTATTGTTGTTTCAGTTTATTGTTATCATCATAACTGTTTGTGTGTATTGATTGATAGGTTGAAGTTAAAACCTGTTTTATACAATACTGAATCAACTTAAACATGATCATAATTATTATTTTGCCTACAGCCTGGTTCAAGTTCTATTGGATGAGATTGTGTGTAGTACAGTACACAGGTGCCTGGAACCGATCATGATGGAACCAAGTGTAAGTATAATATGTTACTGGATGAGATTGTGTGTAGTACAGTACACAGGTGCCTGGAACCAATCATGATGGAACCAAGTGAAAGTATAATATGTTACTGGGTGAGATTGTGTGTAGTACAGTACACAGGTGCCTGGAACCGATCATGATGGGACCAAGTGTAAGTATAATATGTTACTGGATGAGATTGTGTGTAGTACAGTACACAGGTGCCTGGAACCAATCATGATGGAACCAAGTGAAAGTATAATATGTTACTGGGTGAGATTGTGTGTAGTACAGTACACAGGTGCCTGGAACCGATCATGATGGGACCAAGTGTAAGTATAATATGTTACTGGATGAGATTGCGTGTAGTACAGTACACAGGTGCCTGGAACCGATCATGATGGGACCAAGTGTAAGTATAATATGTTACTGGGTGAGATTGTGTGTGTAGTACAGTACACAGGTGCCTGGAACCAATCATGATGGTTGTTGAATGTTGTTTAACAGCTCATCAACACAGTACAGGTTATTTAGAGCCGCCCCAGAGAGAGGGGAAGGATACATACCGGTAGGAATCCGGGAACCTGCCCTACTCTTATTATCGAATAGATTCCTATGGTTCTTTAACGTGCTCGGAGGATAGACCGATACACGGGACCGCCCGGTTTACGTCCCCATCCGACGGACGAGGCTAAGGGAAAGTGTCTTGGCCAAGAACACGACGACGGAACTCAGTGGCACCACGGAGGATTGAACCCAGGGCCTCCGGAACCAAGTGTATAATATGTTACTGGGTGAGATTGTGTGTGTAGTACAGTACACAAGTGCCTGGAACCAGTATGGAACCAAGTGTAAGTATAATATGTTACTGGATGAGATTGTGTGTAGTACAGTACACAGGTGCCTGGAACCAGTATGGAACCATATGTAAGTATAATATGTCACTGAGTGAGATTGTGTGTAGTACAGTACACAGGTGCCTGGAACCAATCATGATGGAACCAAGTGTAAGTATAATATGTTACTGGGTGAGATTGTGTGTAGTACAGTACACAGGTGCCTGGAACCAGTATGGAACCAAGTGTAAGTATAATATGTTACTGGATGAGATTGTGTGTAGTACAGTACACAGGTGCCTGGAACCAGTATGGAACCGAGTGTAAGTATAATATGTTACTGGGTGAGATTGTGTGTAGTGCAGTACACAGGTGCCTGGAACCAATCATGATGGAACCAAGTGTAAGTATAATATGTTACTGGTGAGATTTTTTGTAGTACAGTACATAGGTGCCTAAAAGCCAATCATGATGGAACCAAGTGTTAGTATGTCAAAATTCAGCAAACGTTCTCCTCTCTTATTGATTTGATAGATAAGAGTAGTGTGATCCCAGAATCCGTTGTTCAGATCCCTCTATCTTGAAAGAGCTTTAAAGAATCTAAATATTGTGTTTTATGAGCTGTAAAGTTTACTGCTTTACATACATACCTGAGTCTCTAATCATGCCCCCACAAATATTGGTGGGTGCTACACTGTTTTGGTCCGTCCGTCTATTTATTTCGCCCGTCATTTTTGCTCATATTCTCAAAATGCTTAGTCAGCTATCTGACATTTTTTGTTTTATTTGATAGTAAGATATCTCAGATTCTTGACCTCCCAACCCCCTCTTTCAGTAAGTTATGTATAACAAATATCCAGCAAACCTGAACCTTTTAAGACATACCTGAGTCTCTAATTGATTTGATAGTAAGGTGTTTCCAGGTTCCTCTCTTTAACCTCTTCCTCTCAGGAAATAAACTCAGATTCCCGGGTAACCGCACACATCCTCTCTGGGAGTCAGTTAACTAAGACATACCCAGCATACATGCATATTTACACATACCAGTCTCTAATAGGTTTGATAGTAATAGTAAGATGTTCCCCCGATTCCTTACTCTAACCTCTCCCTCTAAGGTGATCCCAGATTCTCTGGTACTCTCTCTCTCTGCTGCGTACGATTATTATGACACCTGCTTCTTTACATGCATACATCTCTTATTGGTTTATGTTTATGAGCTGAACAAAAGCAGTAAATTAAATTCCATACCGATCCTCTCCAAACTGTTTAAATTTTATGGCTGCTTTCATCGATTTTTTTCTCATTATTATAGTTCAATGAAAGCTCGGAAAGGTTTGAAAACCAGCCAAATCGGATTAGTTTCACCGCAGTCATTGCTCTTGATTTGCTGAAAAATAGTCATATTTTGTGAACAAACTTGCACAGATTGTTAGTATCAATGAAAGCTCGGACAAGTCGAAAACCATCCAATTCGGATCAGTAATATCGGAGTTATGGTCCTTGTTTAAAAACATTTTCTGCCTTGTGAACACTCTAGCACCTTCATTTATTATTTGAACTTTACCAAACTTCACAGATTGTTAATATCAATGAATACTCGGACAAGTTTGAAAACCAGCCAGATTGGATTGTTAATATCAATTAATACTCGAACAAGTTTGAAAACCAGCCAGATTGGATCCGTAACACCAAAGTTATGGCCCTTGCTTTGCTGAAAATGCCATTTTCTGCTGGCATTTTCAGCTTTGTGAACGCTCTGGCACCTTCATTTATTATTTGATCTTTATTTGATCCAAAATTACACAGATTGTTAATAGCAATGCATTCTTGGACGAGTTTGAAAAACAGCCAGATCGGACCAACTATGCCGGAGTTTTGGCCCTTGTTTTTGCTAAAAATGCCTTTTTCTGCCTTGTGAACATTCTAGCACCTTCATTTATTATTTGATCTTTACCAAACTTGCAAAAAAATATTTAAGCCCTTAAAAGTTCAATTACAAAATACTAAAGTTGACTGAAGTTATTTAAGATTTCTTAACTTTCTGCACTCAGCTGTATAAAAAAGCGTATATGGGCTGTGGAATATTTATTATACCCCTGCTTTCACAAAGTGAAGTTGGAGCTATTAAGGAATCACGCTGTACGTAAGGTCCCGTCACGTAACATGTTTTTAGCTTATGGGATGCCGAGTTGTTCGTCGTCCGTCCGTCGTCCGTCCGTCGTTAACTTTTGTCTCGTTAAGACGATAGGGCCTTCATTTTTCATCCTATCTTTACCAAACTTTAGCACATTGTTAATATCAATGAAAGCTCGGCCAAGTTCAAAAACCAGCCATATCGGACTAGTAGCAGCAGAGTTATGGCCCTTGATTTAGTTCAAAATGCTATATTTTGCCTCGTTAAGATGATAGGGGCTTCATTGTTTTTCCGATCCTTACCAAACTTTATCAGATTGTTAATGTCGTTGAAAGCTCGAACAATTTTGAAAACCAGCCATATCGGACCAGTAATAGCGGAGTTATGACCCTTGATTTAGTTAAAAATGCTATATTTTGCCTCGTTAAAACGATAGGGGCTTCATTGTTCATCCGATCTTTACCAAACTTTATCAGATTGTTAATATCAATGAAAGCTCAGACAATTTCGAAAACCATTCATATCGGATTATTAACAGCGGAGTTATGGCCCTTGATTTAGTTCAAAATGCTATATTTTGCCTCGTTAAGACGATAGGGCCTTTTTTTGTTATCCAGACTTTTATCAGATTGTTAATGTCAATAAAAGCTCAGTCAAGTTCGAAAACCAGACAGATCGGACCAGTAACAGCGGAGTTATGGCCCTTGATTTTGTTAAAAATGCTATAATTTGCCTCGTCATATGATAGGGCCTTCATTTTGCGTCTGATCTTTGCCAAACTTTACCAGATTTTGTGACTCATTTTTTTATATTATTTATTTATTGATTGATTTTTTTTATTGATTTTTTTTTATTGATTTTTTTTGGGTTTTTTTTTTTTTTTTTTTTTTTTTAGCTCTATGTTGGACCAGTCGAACCAGTAACAGAGGAGTTATGGCTCTTGATTTAGTTAAAAATGCTATATTTTGCCTCCTTAATACGGTAGGGCCTTCATTTTTCATCTGATCTTTACCAAACTTTACCAGATTCTTTAGCTATGGCCCTTGATTTAGTTAAAAAACTGGAAAAAATATTTGCCTCATATGGCATATGGAAATTTTGTTTTGTATATATGGACAAAAATGGTAAACTATAAAAAAACAAAAAAAACATGACATATAGAAAAAAAAATAACAGAGGCTCACTATTGTAAGATGAATGATGAATTTAATTTAATTCCTCAGTGGATTTGATGATAAATGTCTCTAGGATAAACCTCTAATATTAATAGCAAATCTAGTTTGTTCCTGTTTTGCCTAAGGCTACAAATACCTCAACAGTGTGATGTATTTCATCTCACCTATTTCCATTATTGCTTTTATTTTGCTACCATTAATCAATAAACTGTAATGGACTCAGCCATAGAAATATCACAGCTTAAAATAGGTGATATAGAGAGTAGAAAAACTGTGGTGAAAGTTTCCGATTACAAAAAGAAGACAAGTGGCATTCTAGTAGGCACAAATCAGGACTCGAGACTCCATACAAAGAAGTGTTAAGGAGAAAAGTTCAGATCATTTTACAAAAAGAAAGGTGTATAGAAATAATGAGCTGCTTTCTATGGCTTTTAGCTAATATAATGGTTGAGCAGCAAGGCATGTAAATTGTATCTGTTCAGTTCCCATCCTCATCTGCCCCTCATCCATATCTGCTTCTTGTCCCATACCCATACATCTCTCATCCTAACTTTTTTTCTTTCTTTTTTTTTTTCAGTCACCATTTATTCTCCCCATAATTTGGCATGTTGTGGGCCGGGGAGGACTATCCCACCGCACGCATTACAAACAAACACATCTATAATATTATACAATACACATGTGATATACATAATAGAAATCTATTATTTGTATTCAATATTAGAATTCTGTATAAATGGTTGTCTTAAAGATTTAGCTTGTTTGTGTTTAGTTTTATCTCTATTTGTATAATAAAAAAGCCTCTATTTAAACTCATCCTAACTTGCCCCATTACCCCATCAAGTCTGCATCTGCCGCTCATACCCATCCACCCCTTATTCTCATCTAACCATCATCCCCCATCTGCTGCTCATTCTCATCTGATCCTCAACCAATCCTAAGCTCCATCTTCCCCTGATCATTGCCTTCTCTCCCATTTATCAGCCCCATTCCATTCCTCATCCCAATCTTCACCTCATCCCTTAACAGCCTCTCATCCCAATCTTCCCCCTCTTTCTTATCCACCCCGTACCCCCTTCTGGCTCTCATCCCTACTCATCCCTGTCTACCCTTTATCCCCATCTTCCTCTTAACAATTGCTCATCCCATCCTCCTAATCCCCACCTGCCTCTCATCCTTACCCACCCCTCATCCCTATCTACCCCTCACTCAACCTGCCTCTCATCCCCAAAATCCCCTCAAGCCTTATCACCATCTGCTCTCCTGAAAGACTTCTTCCTGAACATTTATTTTTATTTTGTTTCATATTATGCTCTCACAAAAATTTTGTGGGAGCATATAGTCGCCGCTTTGTCTGTCTGTCCGTCCATTACACTTTTGTCAGGAGCATAACTTAAAAACTACTGATGGAACTACAATGAAACTTCACACAATGATAGAGGCAATGAGAGGAACTGCAGCGTGCAAGAACCGTAACTTTGTCATCGTTCAAATTAGAGTTATTTCCCTTTGTAATTTTATATTTAGAATTTTGTCTGGAGCATAACTCAAAACTACTGATGGGAAGAGGGCAATGAGAGGATGTGCAGAGTGCAAGAACCGTAACTCTATCTTCATTTAAATTAGGGTTATTGCCCTTTGTAATTTTATACATAGAATATTTGTTCAGAGCATAACTTCAAAACTACTGATGGGACTACAAGGAAACTTCACACAATGATAGAGGACAATGAGAGGAAGTGCAGAGTGCAAGAACCTTAACTGTGTCATCATTCAAATTAAAGTTATTGCCCTGTGTAATGTTATACTTAGAATATTTGTCCAGAGCATAACTTCAAAACTACTGATGGGACTGCAATGAAACTTCACACAATGATAGAGGGCAATGAGAGGAAATGCAGAGTGCAAGAAGTGTAACTCAACTCTGTCATCATTCAACTTAGAGTTATTGCCCTTTGTAATTTTATACTTGGAATTCTTGTCAGGAGCATAACTTCAAAACTACTTATGGAACTACAATGAACATTCACACAATGATAGAGGGCAATGAGAGAAAGTGTAGAGTGCAAAAACCATAACTCTGTCATCATTCAAGTTAGAGTTATTGCCCTATGTAATTTTATACTTAGAATTTTTGTCCAGAGCATAACTTCAAAACTATGGATGGGACTGCAATGAAACTCAGCACAATGACAGTTATCTAACAATAAACTGGCTAAACATTCTGGCAAAAACTACCTTAATTCCTTCAAAATGATATGTTTTCCTTATAAAACACTCCCTATTTAACTCGTCTCTCTGTGAGTGTGTTGTGGTTGAACCTGTCAGGTCATGAAGCAGTGTTTTCTAGAGATTACTTTTAACAACAGTTATCAGGCAGGGGTTAACTTATTTAAATTATTTTTTAAATAACTGAAACAAGCTATTTTCCAGAAAAAAATATTTCCACTTGACACAGAGTAAGAGTTATTCCCCTTACTTTTGGTAAAATAACTTATGTAGGATACTTTCAAGAAAAACGATTTTTTCTTTATAAAAATCCCAAGCTATAAATCATTTCAACAGACAACTTGACCATTTAATTGAGTAATGATGGTACCATTAGGTAGGTCTGTCATAGAGTCGGTTAATTTCCAATTTTATCGTGTAACATGTACTTAAAAAGAGCTTGCGTAAAAACAGATTTAAAAATAGATGAAAATGAATGCATATCTGCAAATAACTTGTTTCAGTTATTTTGAAAAACACCCCCAAAACTGTCATAACCTAAACAAGTTGTTTAAATTACATTCCTTACATTGTTTAAATGATTCCGTCGGTGTGTTCTTGGGGAAGACACTTTCCCTTAGCCTCGTCCGTCGGATGGGGACGTAAACTGGGAGGTCCTGTGTATCGGTCTATCCTCCGAGCACGTTAAAGAACCATAGGAATCTATTCGATAATAAGAGAAGGGTGGGTTCCCGGATTCCTATGTATCCTTCCCCTCTCTCTGGGGCAGCTCTAAATAACATATACTGTGTTGATGAGCCGTTAAACAACATTCAATTCAATTGTTTAAATGATAACTTTTCTTGCACTTCCAGGTGATTGAATTGATATGTGAAAGGGGGTAACAAAACATGTTACAGATAGCTGCCAACAAACATTCCACACCCAACACGATCCTGATATGTTCGAGAGCCACAAAGAAGTAGATTTAGTGAGCCTTACCCCATTATATCTGTACATATAAAATAATTGGCAGTTTGTATGGGTTAAAATGTCATTGCTTCTACGATAGACTTGTATCGATCAGATAAGTACAAAATGTCATGGAAGCTGATTGTTTTATAAAATGACTAGCTTTATTTTATTTCTAATTGTGGCAGAAAGCCATTTTTTTTCATACAAAAAAAAGTTTTATGCTGAAAATGCTCTCAAGTAGTTAAAACATATTTTTTGCATATTCTTTGTTGTTGAGTATGAATCATCAGTTTAGTAAAACATCGTAAAACTATGTAGAAAAAGACACATCCAAATATCAGGTAAAAATGAAAATGTATATTACATAAATTATGGTACACATTTTAACTGTAATAACCACTTCAAGATTGGAGTGCAACAACTCTGCAGGTAAGAAGGTTCAAGGCTCATTTTTCATATTTTATCTTGAACCTTTCATGTGTTGATGCGCCTTAAAAACTGAATTCAGTTCAATTCAAGATTGCAGTGTAATGCCTTTAAAGCTAACGAGATCAAATCCGATCTCTTTCGCAGTTCTCTGTTGTGAGTGATGGGGGGAGAAACTGTTAATGTATATAATTATTAGATGAGAAACTGTTAATGTATATTAGGTGAGAACTTGTAAATGTATATTATCAATTACTGTCTTTGTTATGTGATAATTTGTATGAACAACTTATTATATGACCTGGATCATTGACTCAACATATATATTGTATAATAGTTAATCATAGTGCAATACTGAGAACATATTTATTTTATTGTTGTTAATGATAAAGCCAAATCAGTGCTTAATATTATAAATACACATTGTGATTAATATATAAAATGCATTTCATGTTACACAAGTAAAATGAAAGTCTTAATTAAGTGATGAAATAAATATAAAATTATGAATGAATTCCTTTTTATTTGTTCACCAGCATTAAAACTAACTACAACAGCCTCTTGTTTCATTTAAACGATGTAAACCAGGCTGACAGGTTGTCCTACAGTCATACTAAATAATGCTAAAGACCACAAATTACCACTAAGGATCAAAAAGTACCACTCAGGACCACAAAGTACCACTCAGGATCACAAAGTACCACTAACAGCCACACATGATCACTAAGGACCACAAAGTACCACTCGGGACCACAAAGTACCATGTAGGGTCACAACGTGCCATTAAGGACCACAAAGTACCACTAAAAGCCACAAAGTACCACACAGCATCACTTTAGACCACTAGGAACAATTTTCCATTCAATGTTATATACCATGTTACTTGACTCCCATTCCATATGTAACTTATTTCCCATTCCATGTTGCCTTCCTCAATCCCATATGTTACTTGGCTTCCATCCCATATGTAACTTAGTTCCCATTCAGTGTTATATACCTTAATCCCATGTTACTTGGCTCCCATTCCATATGTAACTTCCAGTTCCCATTCAGTGTTATATACCTTAATCCCATGTTACTTGGCTCCCATATTATATGGAACTTATTTCCCATCCCATATTCAACGCATATATGTTACTTGACTCCCATTCCATATGTAACTTAGTTCCCATTCCATGTTATATACCTCAACCAGACTTCCATCCCATATGTAACTTAATTCCCATTCTATGTATACCTCAATCCCATATGTTATTTGGCTCCCATCGCATATGTAACTTAGTTCCCATTCGATGTTATATACCTCAAGCAGACTCCCATATGCAAATTAATTCCCATTCCATGTTGTATACCTCAATCCCATATGTAACTTAGTTCCCATTCCATATTATATACCTCAACCAGACTCCCATCCCATATCTAACTTAGTTCCCATTCCATGTTACCTTGTATTTACCTCAATCCCATGTTACTTAGCTCCCATTCCATTTGTAACTTAGTTCCCATTCCATATTATATACCTCAAACGCATATGTTACTTGGCTCCCATTCCATATGTAACTTAGTTCCCATTCCATGTCTCATATGTTACTAGACTCCCATTCCATGTTATATACTTCAATCCCATATGTTACTATATGTGACTTAGCTCCCATTCAATAAGTTAATTTCTCCCATTCCGGATTTTACAGGACTTGGATTGCATAAAATACATAGTTACCATTTCATGTGGCATAGCTTCCATTCTAGAGGTCACCATTGTCTACTATTGTATTAGAGCAGTGACAGTTGTCTGCTGTTGATATAAGAGCGTTGAAAGTTGTCTGTCATGGTATTAGAGCAGTGACAGTTGTCTGCTATTAGAGCAGTGACAGTCCTGCTATTGCTATTAGAGCAGTGACAGTTGTCTGCTATTGCTATTAGAGCAGTGACAGTCATCTGATATTGCTATTAGAGCAGTGACAGTCTTCTGATGTTCCTGATAGAGCAGTGACAGTCGTCTGATATTGCTGTTAGAGCAGTGGCAGTCTTCTGATGTTGCTAGTAGAACAGTGACGAGTCTTCTGATGTTGCTGTTAGAGCAGTGACAGTCGTCTGATGTTGCTATTAGAGCAGTGACAGTCGTCTGCTTTTGCTACTAGAGCAATGGCTGTCGTCTGCTGTTGCTATTAGAACAGTGTGTTGGTATTCTAGCAGTGGCAGTCATCCGATGTTGCTGTTAGAGCAGTGACAGTCGTCTGCTGTTGCTATTAGAGCAGAGGCAGTCTTCTTATGTTGCTATATGAGCAGTGACAGTCATCTGCTGTTGCTGTTAGAGCAGTGGCAGTCTTCTGATGTTGCTATTAGAGCAGTGACAGTCATCTGATGTTGCTATTAGAGCAGTGACAGTCATCTGATGTTGCTATTAGAGCAGTGACAGTCGTCTGCTGTTGCTATTAGAGCAGTGACAGTCATCTGATGATGCTATTAGAGCAGTGATAGTCGTCTGATATTGATATTAGAACAGTGACAGTCTTCTGATGTTGCTGTTAGAGCCATGGCAGTCTTCTGATGTTGCTATTAGAGCAGTGACAGTCATCTGTTGTTGCTATTAGAACAGTGGCAGTCATCTGATGGTGCTATTAGAGCAGTGACAGTTGTCTGCTGTTGCTATTAGAGCAGTGACAGTCGTTTAATGTTGCTATTAGAGCAGTGACAGTCGTCTGACATTGATATTAGAACAGTGACAGTCTTCTGATGTTGCTGTTAGAGCAGTGGCAGTCTTCTGATGTTGCTGTTAGAGCAGTGGCAGTCTTCTGATGTTGCTATTAGAGCATTGGCAGTCATCTGATGTTGCTATTAGAGCAGTGAAAGTCGTCTGATGTTGCTATTAGAACAGTGACAGTCGTCTGATATGCTATTGTAGCAGTGACTTTCTTCTGATGTTGCTATTAGAACAGTGACAGTCGTCTGATGTTGCTATTGTAGCAGTGACTTTCTTCTGATGTTGCTATTAGAGCAGTGGCAGTTTTCTGATATTGCTATAAGAGCAGTGGCAGTCTTCTGAAGTTGCTATTAGAGCAGTGACAGTCATCTGATGTTGCTATTAAAACAGTGACAGTCGTCTGATGTTGCTATTGTAGCAGTGACTTTCTTCTGATGTTGCTATTAGAACGGTGACAGTCGTCTGATGTTGCTATTGTAGCAGTGACTTTCTTCTGATGTTGCTATTAGAGCAGTGGCAGTCTTCTGATGTTGCTATTAGAGCAGTGACAGTCGTCTATTGTTGCTGTTATAGCAGTGACAGTCTTCTGATGTTGCTGGCAGAGCAGTGGCAGTCTTCTGATGTCGCTATTAGAGCAGTGGCAGTCGTCTGATGTCGCTATTAGAACAGTGACAGTCGTCTAATGTTGCTATTATAGCAGTGACAGTCGTCTGTTGTTGCTGTTATAGCAATGACAGTCTTCTGATGTTGCTATTAGAGCAGTGGCAGTCTTCTGATGTTGCTATTAGAGCAGTGAAAGTCGTCTGATGTTGCTATTAGAACAGTGACAGTCATCTGATGTTGCTATTAGAACAGTGACAGTCTTCTGATGTTGCTGTTAGAGCAGTGGCAGTCTTCTGATGTTGCAGTTAGAGCAGTGGCAGTCGCCTGCTATTGCTGTTAGAGCAGTGACAGTCATCTGCTGTTGCTATTTTAGCAGTTAGTATTTTGATGTTGCAGTTAGAGCAGTGGCAGTCTTCTGATGTCGCTATTAGAGCAATGACAGTCGGCTACTGTTTGTATTAGAGCAATGCAGTCGGCTGCTGTTGGTATTAGAACAGTGGCAGTCTTTTGATGTTGCTATTAGAGCAGTGACATTGATCTGTTTTTGCTATTAGAGCAGTGGCATTCATCTGCTATTGCTGTTATAGCAGTGACAGTCATCTGCTGTTGCTATTTTAGCAGTGAGTCTTCTGATGTTGCAGTTAGAGCAGTGGCAGTCTTCTGATGTCGCTATTAGAGCAATGACAGTCGGCTACTGTTTGTATTAGAGCAGTGCAGTCGGCTGCTGTTGGTATTAGAACAGTGGTCTGTTTTTGCTATTAGAGCAGTGGCAGTTCATCTGCTATTGCTGTTAGAGCAGTGGCAGTCTTCTGATGTTGCTATTAGAGCAGTGACAATCTTCTGATGTTGTTATTAGAACTGGCAGTTTTCTGATGTTGCTATTAGAGCAGTGGCAGTCTTCTGATATTGCTATTAGAGCAGTGACAGTCTTCTGATGTTGCTATTAGAACAGGGACATTCGTCTGCTGTTGCTGTTAGAGCAGTGAAAGTCCTGCTATTGCTATTAGAGCAGTGACAGTATTCTGATGTTGCTATTAGAGCAGTGACAGTCTTCTGATGTTGCTATTAGAGCAGTGACAATCCTCTGATGTTGTTATTAGAACTGGCAGTTTTCTGATGTTGCTATTACAGCAGTGGCAGTCTTCAGATGTTGCTATTAAAGCAGTGACAGTTTTCTAATGTTGCTATTAGAACAGGGACATTCGTCTGCTGTTGCTGTTAGAGCAGTGACAGTCCTGCTATTGCTATTAGAGCAGTGACAGTATTCTGATGTTGCTATTAGAGCAGTGACAGTATTCTGATGTTGCTATTAGAACAGTGATATTCGTCTGCTTTTGCTGTTAGAGCAGTGACAATCCTGATATTGCTATTAGAGCAGTGACAGTCTTCTGATGTTACTATTAGAGCAGTGACAGTCTTCTGATGTTGCTATTAGAACAGTGACATTCGTCTGCTTTTGCTGTTAGAGCAGTGACAGTCCTGCTATTGCTATAAGAGCAGTGACAGTCTTCTGTTCTGATGTTGCTATTAGAGCAGTGACAGTCTTCTGATGTTGCTATTAGAACAGTGACATTCATCTGTTTTTGCTGTTAGAGCAGTGACAGTCCTGCTATTGCTAGTAGAGCAGTGACAGTCTTCTGATGTTGTTATTAGAATAGTGGCAGTCTTCTGATGTTGCTATTAGAACAGTGACAGTCGTCTGATGTTGCTATTATAGCAGTGACAGTCGTCTGTTGTTGCTGTTACTAGTATAGCAATGACAGTCTTCTGATGTTGCTATTAGAGCAGTGGCAGTCTTCTGATGCTGCTATTAGAGCAGTGACGGTCGTCTGATGTTGCTATTAGAACAGTGACAGTCATCTGTCGTCTGCTGTTGCTGTTAGAGCAGTGACATTCATCTGCTGTTGCTATTTTAGCAGTGAGTCTTCTGATGTTGCAGTTAGATCAGTGGCAGTCTTCTGATGTCGCTATTAGAGCAATGACAGTCGGCTACTGTTTGTATTAGAGCAGTGCAGTCGGCTGCTGTTGGTATTAGAACAGTGGCAGTCTTTTGATGTTACTATTAGAGCAGTGGCATTGATCTGTTTTTGCTATTAGAGCAGTGGCAGTCATCTGCTATTGCTGTTAGAGCAGTGACAGTCATCTGCTGTTGCTATTTTAGCAGTGAGTCTTCTGATGTTGCAGTTAGAGCAGTGGAAGTCTTCTGACGTCGCTATTAGAGCAATGACAGTCGGCTACTGTTTGTATTAGAGCAGTGCAGTTGGCTGCTGTTGGTATTAGAACAGTGGTCTGTTTTTGCTATTAGAGCAGTGGCAGTCATCTACTATTGCTGTTAGAGCAGTGGCAGTCTTCTGATGTTGCTGTTAGAGCAGTGGCAGTCTTCTGATGTTGCTATTAGAACAGTGGCAGTATTCTGATGTGCTATTAGAGCAGTGGCAGTCATCTGATGTTGCTATTAGAGCAGTGGCAGTCGCTTGATGTTGCTATTAGAGCAGTGACAATCTTCTGATGTTGCTATTAGAACAGTGGCATTCATCTGTTTTTGCTGTCAGAGCAGTTACAGTCCTGCTATTGCTAGTAGAGCAGTGACAATCTTCTGATGTTGTTATTAGAGCAGTCGCAGTCTTCTGATGTTGCTATTAGAACAGTGACAGTCGTCTGATGTTGCTATTATAGCAGTGACAGTCGTCTGTTGTTGCTGTTATAGCAATGACAGTCTTCTGATGTTTCTATTAGAGCAGTGGCAGTCTTCTGATGTTGCTATTAGAGCAGTGATAGTCGTCTGATGTTGCTATTAGAACAGTGACAGTCATCTGATGTTGCTATTAGAACAGTGACAGTCTTCTGATGTTGCTGTTAGAGCAGTGGCAGTCTTCTGATGTTGCAGATAGAGCAGTGGCAGTCGCCTGCTATTGTTATTAGAGTAGTGGCAGTCGTCTGCTATTGCTGTTAGAGCAGTGACAGTCATCTGCTGTTGCTATTTTAGCAGTGAGTCTTCTGATGTGTCAGTTAGAGCAGTGGCAGTCTTCTGATGTCGCTATTAGAGCAATGACAGTCGGCTACTGTTTTTATTAGAGCAGTGCAGTCGGCTGCTGTTGGTATTAGAACAGTGGTCTGTTTTTGCTATTAGAGCAGTGGCAGTCATCTGCTATTGCTGTTAGAGCAGTGACAGTCTTCTGGTGTTGCTGTTAGAGCAGTGTCAGTCTTCTGATGTTGCTATTAGAACAGTGGCAGTCGTCTGATGTTGCTATTAGAGCAGTGGCAGTCGCTTGATGTTGCTATTAGATCAGTGACAATCTTCTGATGTTGCTATTAGAACAGTGGCAGTTTTCTGATGTTGCTATTAGAGCAGTGGCAGTCTTCTGATGTTGTTATTATAGCAGTGACAGTCTTCTGATGTTGCTATTAGAACAGTGACATTCGTCTGCTGTTGCTGTTAGAGCAGTGACAGTCCTGCTGTTGCTATTAGAGCAGTGACAGTCTTCTGATGTTGCTATTAGAGCAGTGACAGTCTTCTGATGTTGCTATTAGAACAGTGACATTCGTCTGCTTTTGTTGTTAGAGCAGTGACAGTCCTGCTATTGCTATTAGAGCAGTGACAGTCTTCTGATGTTGCTATTAGAACAGTTAAATTTATCTGCTTTTACTGTTAGAGCAGTGACAGTCCTGCTATTGCTAGTAGAGCAGTGACATTCTTCTGATGTTATTAGAGCAGTGGCAGTCTTCTGATGTTGCTATTAGAGCAGTGACAGTCGTCTGCTGGTGCTATTAGTGCAGTGACAGTTTTCTGATGTTGCTATTAGAACAGTGACATTCGTCTGTTGTTGCTGTTATAGCAGTGACAGTCCTGCTTTGCTATTAGAGCAGTAACAGTCTTCTGATGTTGTTATTAGAACAGTGACAGTCTTCTGATGTTACTATTAGAACAGTGACATTCATCTGCTTTTGCTGTTAGAGCAGTGACATTCCTGCTATTACTAGTAGTGACAAGTCTTCTGTTGTTGTTATTAGAGCAGTGGCAGTCTTTTGATGTTGCTATTAGAGCAGTGACAGTCGTCTGCTGGTGCTATTAGTGCAGTGACAGTCTTCTGATGTTGCGTTGCTATTAGAACAGTGACAGTCTTCTGATGTTGCTATTAGAACAGTGGCAGTCTTCTGATGTTGCTATTAGAGCAGTGACAGTCTTCTGATGTTGCTTTTAGAGCAGTGATAGTCGCTTGATGTTGCTACTAGAGCAGTAACTGTCGTCTGCTGTTGCTATTAGAACAGTGACAGTCGTCTGCTGTTGCTATTAGAGCAGTGACAGTCATCTGGTGTTGTATATTAGAAAAGTGACTGTCGTCTTTTGTTGCTATTAGAGCAGTGACTGACGACTGTTGTTGCTATTAGAGCAGTGACAGTCGTATTCTGTTGATATTAGAGCAGTGACAGTCGTCTGTTGCTGCTATTAGAGCAATGACAGTCGTCTGCTGTTGCAATAAGAGCAGTGACAGTCGTCTGTTGTTGCTATTACAGCAGTGTCAGTCGTCTGCTTTTGCTTTTATAGCAGTGTCAGTCGTCTGTTGTTGTTATTAGAGCAGTGACTGTCGTATGCTCTTGCTACTAGAGCAGTGACTGTCTTATGCTCTTGCTATTAGAGCAGTGACAATCGTCTGTTGTTGTTATTAGAGCAGTGACTGTCGTATGCTCTTGCTACTAGAGCAGTGACTGTCGTATGCTCTTGCTATTAGAGCAGTGACAGTCGTCTGCTGTTGCTGCTAGTGCAGTGACAGTCGTCTGTTGTTGATATTAGATCAGTGACAGTCAGATGCTGCTAATATTAGAGCAGTGGCAGTCGTCTGTTGCTGCTATTAGAGCCGTGACAGTATTGTACTGTTGATATTAGAACAGTAACAATCGTCTGCTGTTGCTACTAGAGCAGTGACTATCGTATGCTGTTGCAACTAGAGCAGTGACTGTCATCTATTGTTGCTATTAGAGCAGTGGCAGTCGTCTGTTGTTGCTATTAGAGCATATAGAGCTATAAACGTATTGTTTAGTTGCTATTAGATCAGTGAATTTCGTCTGTTGTTGCTGTTATAGCAGTGACAGTCGTCTGCTCTCGTTCTTAGAGCAGTCGTCCGCTGTTGCTATTAGATCAGTAATGGCCGTCGTTTGTTAAGAGCCGTGATAGTCGTATGCTGCTGTATTAGATCAGTGATAGTCGTCCGATGTTGTTGTTCGGTGACAGTCGTCCGATGTTGCTGTTCGAGCAGTGACAGTCGTCTGCAATTGCTGTTCGAGCGTCTGCTGTTGCCGTCGTCTGCTGTTGCTGTTCGAGCAGTGACAGTCGTCACTTGTTGTATTATAGCTGTGACATTCGTCTGCTGTTGCTCAGTGACAGTCAGCTGTTGTTAGAGCAGTGTATTTCTGCTGTTGTAATTAGAGTACTGAACCTCATCAGCTTTTGCTATTACAACCGTGACAGTCGTGACAAATGTGTCCTTTTAATAAAACATACGTTACCAGGTATACCTGTGATCAGTCAGATACAAACTGAATTATTGATTACTGATAATGGCGTTTAGGTTTAATTTGAAAACAAACGGAAATGGGAATCTCCAGAGGCCCTTTTAGCTTAATTGACATGCGCGTTTATCTAAATTCTCTCTAGTTCATTACTTAGTATTTAGTGTTCAATTGTAACAATTATTGATTTGAATGCAAACAAATGCATTTCTGGAATACACGATGTTTTGAATGAGTCGTGATCCACCTTAAAATGTTTTATTATGGCTGACCAGCCACTGACTGACTATACAGAAGAACTTCTTCCAATATTTCCATAACGTCACCGCCCCCTCGAACATTAGTTTTCCCTTTTCCCCTTTGTAAAACTGCTATGATAGCATTCCATGTGAGATGTTTGCCTCGCTAGGTGATGATCATGCCGCTGCTGCTCCTGCTGCATGGCTATATAGCAGCTTTTCTTCCAAGCTTAATATGTATTCTCCTAAGTATTGGGCGGGGGATGTTGCGCTATGGTCTAGTAGTAGCATGTATGCCTCGTACCAGTAACTTGTGTCCGCCTCGCATGCGGCAGGTCGTGGGTTCAATCCCCAGCCGGATCATACCAAAGACTTCGTAAAAATGATACTAGTAGGATCATGGCTTTACGTTCGTCATAAAGGGCAGTTCTAGGACTGGTCGACCTGGTCTCATTATAATATGACTGGGTGGGGTATCATGCCATGTGTCTATGGTGTGGTATTCCACAGTGAGGTGGGTGTGGGCGGGGGACTAGCAGTCAGCGGTTTCCGGGGAGGAAGACAAATATACTAGTCTGAACCAGTCGTGTTTAATTTGTCTTTGGACCAATATGTATGTATTTAACCTCGCTTTTAATGTAATCTTTGAGTAATATCGTGTCATCTTTATAGCACTGCCGCATTAGCACACCATCTCATCGATGATGTAAGAAATCGTGCCTATTGGTGGAAAGAGGAAAAAAGCAATAAGTCAACAGAGCTGACATTAATGGAAACTTGAAACTAGCAGGAAGTTTTAGACCTACTATGTGCCTCATTTATATCTAGGGAAAAAACGAGCTGGTTTTATACATAATGTGGTGTCAAGTTTCCATTAATGTCAGCTCTGTTGACGTGTAGCATAGTCACTTAAATTCCTTTTGTACTTACACAGGTGTAAATAGTTTAATTGAAAATAACACCTGTCAGAATAAATGTGTACGCTAACTACCAGTTATTGGAAGTTAGAGTATGGCTGACAGCTGAAATGGACATGCTACAAAACAAATAGAGTATGATCTCATCTCGTTGTTTGGATTCAACACCTCGATGGACTACGCCCATCTCGATGTTTAAATCAATCAACTGGATGAGACAATACTCTATCTATTACTTATTGCTGTTTTGCTCTTTTCAACGATTTCATTCATCATCGATGAGGTGGTGTGCTAGTGCTGCAGTGCTATAAAGATGAGTATTGACACGATATGTCTGCAGTGCTATAAAGATGAGCATTGACACAATATGTCTGCAGTGCTATAAAGATGAGCATTGACACGATATGTCTGCAGTGCTATAAAGACGAATATTGACACGATATGTCTGCAGTGCTATAAAGATGAGCATTGACACGATATGTCTGCAGTGCTATACAGATGAGCATTGACACTATATGCCTGTAGTGCTATAAAGATGATGAGCATTGACACGATATGTCTGCAGTGCTATACAGATGAGCATTGACACGATGTGTCTGCAGTGCTATAAAGACACGCACTGACACGATATGTCTGCAGTGCTATACAGATGAGCATTGACACGATATGTCTGCAGTGCAACAAGATGAGCATTGACACGATATGTCTGCAGTGCTATAAAGACACGCACTGACACGATATGTCTGCAGTGCTATACAGATGAGCATTGACACGATATGTCTGCAGTGCAACAAGATGAGCATTGACACTATATGCCTGCAGTGCTATAAAGATAATGAGCATTGACACTATATGCCTGCAGTGCTATAAAGATAATGAGCATTGACACGATATGTCTGCAGTGCTATACAGATGAGCATTGACACGATATGTCTGCAGTGCTATACAGATGAGCATTGACACTATATGTCTGCAGTGCTATAAGGATGAGCATTGACACGATATGTCTGAAAGATTACATTAAAAGAGAGGTTAAATACATACATATTGGTCCAAATTAGTGTTTATGTGAGAGACGGCTGTACTTGAAGATGTAAATTGTTGTGTTTTAGCACCAATTATAACTAATCAGCACATAATTAAGGTCGACACTGAGTAAATCCGAGCGTACATAACGACTTGTTATGTCACATATTACATGGCCGACTCTGCCTCCGGCCTCGGGTCCATCACACTTTCGTTTCCGTGCGATAATTTCCTTCACAGAGGATGAATCTTAGCCAAACTTGGTTTACTTTGCCTTTATACCTATCTACCATTAGTGTAGACTGTCTATACATGTCTTTACATAAGTATCTACACTCAAGGTGGATGCATATGACTTCTAGGTTAAATGTCGATGTCACATTTGCTTAAAGTAGTTTGTTTCGGACTGTCATATTTTGATTACATGCGATATTTTCCTGCAACGTTTATGGATCTCAATCAAACTTGGTATGCACGTGGTGGATTTTTATTTAAGGCTGAAGCCTAGTGTTTACAATGTACTGCTGATCAGTCATTTTCCCCAAAACACCCCTTTGTCACATAATAGGAATGGTCTTAATTCAAAGAAAGAACAGTCCATTAAGTATATATACTCAGCAAAAATAAAATATATCCACTTTTTTTCCCTGCAAAATCTGAGACTGTAAGAAAGAACTAACAATTGTAGCATGATTTTCTTTTAATAAAATCTGTATTTGATGTTCACATTAAAAGAAAATCAGGCTACAAGTGTTAGTTCTTTCTTACAGTCTTAGATTTTGCAGGAAAACATAGTGGATATTTTTTTTTTTTGCTGAGTATAGGGGTAAACACACTGCTCTTTCCCGGTCTAGAACAGCTTGAACTGTATTAACAAAGTCGTGATTACGTTGATATCCTCCTCTGTCTCTGTGGAGAGGATTTGTTTTGTACTTTGAAAAAGAGCAGGTGTTCTTGTTAAAGGTACAAACTGCATTCTTAGTTTTTGTTGTTTTAATTCGCGGCGCCCCGTTAGTTTTTCTGCTGTTGGCTGTTGTTGCATTTTTAAAGTCATTAATATCAGGGAGTACGTTATAGGGAGGAGAAACGGGTTCATAAACGCTCTAGTTTATCGATTTATGTTGTCGCGCTAGAACGCCGCCATTTACTATTTTATCGATACAGGTAAATCGATCGTAAGCGCGTTACATTTGAAAAGTTAAAATTTCAGCCAACATCTCAAATTAGGCAGTTATTACAGCCCCTTTTTACGGCTTTCTGTTATAATCAACATCACGAAATTACATTATTGACAAAGATAAATATGTCTACTATTCACTTTTTGTTATTATTAATGCCTAATATAACCCATACTTCGTATCTCGTTTGCAATAGCTTCACACCATTTTTAATACTATAAAATTAAAAATTTAGCTGATATCTCAAAAGGCACATTTTCATCACCTCTTTTTAGGCTTTGTCTTATAATCACCACCATGAAATTACCTTCTTTACAAAGATAAATATGTTTACTATTCACTTTTTGTTATTATTAATGCCTAAATAACCCGTAGTCTCGTATCTCGTTTGCAATAGCTATACACTGTCACCATTTTTTATTTGGCGCAGAGTGGCGCCATCTTTGTTACACGGAACCGTCTGGTAAAATGTGCTTTTAAACATGCAAACAAATACACGCTCTGTATCAGAGGACACAATGTAAATAAATAATACTTATGTTTACACTGAGCACCTTTATTGAGTTTGTAAGTGTAATAATTTATAAGAATTTGCTGTTTTTCACACACTCGCGAAACAACCGGAAATAGTCATTTTCACGGAGTAGTGAAACACATGCGCGACAACATAAATCGGCAAAACGAGCCCGTTTCTCCTCCCTATAACGTACTCCCTGTTAATATTAACTATTAGAATAGTTCAAAGCAAACATGAGCTGTTTATTATGTTACTCCAATAATGATACTAGTATCGATCGAGGGCGAGAATGACGTATGGTAGAAAAATAAAGTAAATTGAAATTTTAAATTTTATTTAATTATATACAAGCAGGTTTAAAGTCAAAATGATACTGGATTAATAAATCTAGGTGTTATTTTCCTGCTTGATACAAACTTCAAGATTGTCGTCTGTCCAGTCAGTTGATTTACATTAATGGGACATAAACAAGCTTGACGTGTTAATCGGGCATTGTATATCCCGTATCACGTATCATTTTGACCTGACACTTGCTTGCATATAATTAAATACAATTTTGAGTTTTCATTTTTTTCCGGTCGGTTTATATCTAAGGCATATCATATAAATGCTATATATCTATGACGCTTCTATCTACCAAACTCATGATTAATGCAAATAAAGTTATCATTTAAAATTTTTGCAGCACAAAATAGAAATACAATGTTCTCATATTAGAAAAATAATAAGGCCAGTAGAAAATCCAAATCTCCGTATTACTTTCTAACCCGGCGTACGCTCGGTCATTTTAAACCGACATCGATCTAGAAATATTTATGGGATATTATCCTTTATAAAGTAACCATGTGGAATCAATACTAATTCACTACGGACAGTCTTCAAGCAGATCGTGACAATGCTATGGTATGTATATATAGGTATATCGTGATTAAAATACTTTTAATTATATATTATATTAGTTGGTGACGCGTTTCGTCTTTATATATGTTGATGACGCGTTTCGTCTTTTAAACCGGCGGCATGAAGGGCGATATACCTGAAAGATGGTTCTTGGGTTCATAAGCATGGAGACTTAACTCCTTATTAAACCCTAAATGGTGTGGTGAACTTTTAGTCACTGCCTGTTATTCTCATAAATGATGAGCAGGTACCATGTTTGGTGATAAATAGTAATGACCCCCGTCCGTCCGCCCGTTCGTCCTATTTCATGTCTGCTCCATAACTCTTGTATGCATGTAGGAATTTCAAAACAACTTGGCACATGTATTCATCATCTCATCAAGACGATGAGCAGAACATCTTTTGAACATCAAGATCACGTGGCAACCAACACCCATGTCTGAATCTTCAAAGGAATGTCATATATAGAGAGAAGTACTCTTCAAAGTCAAGGTCATACAAAGGGAAAAGAACTGCGGCGTGAGATATGGCTGCCTATCAGACTGCGACTAGCATCAGGTGTGCTTTATAGTATGCATCTATTCGTTCCACGTAATGTATGTCACCAGTTCGAACAGGAAGAAAGGCAATGAACATGAACGGAAACATTTCCTATTTTCAAAGGGACACAAGGCAATCTTGAAGTACATGTATGTATAAAGCATTAAACTTAAACGTAGTACCTCACATTACTAATCTAGTATCGCTTTACTTTACGACTGCTTGTATGAATTTAAGATAAGTTAAGTGTAAAGATATAAATTTAAATATATTAATGGTGTAATGCAACCAATTTATTATTTTTTTATAATATGCAACTTACGGGACGCCGTGAGTTTAAAAGACATCAAAATTGCCGTGTGTCCCATCAGGATTGCCGTGTGTCCCTTTAATGTCACAAATTAGCTATAGTTCTTGATAAACACGATCTGGTATAATAATTCTTCACTGAACCGCATTCAGTTCCAGATATCCAGACTGGCTGCGTGCATTTTGAGGGCCTCATGGACGATTGACTAGTTTCAAATGAGTTCTTTCGTTAAATAAAGTCTTTACTTTTTATTATTATTATTATTAATATCATTATTATTATTTTTTTTTTTTTTATTATTATTATTATTATTATTATTATTATTATTCGTCCCCAGACCATCAGATTCCAATCAGATTCCAATCAGATTCCATGTGTGTGGACCTATATACCACAGTACCATCTCGATTACATGTTGATGCGCGATGGTACGATTGGGGATGATACGATGGCGATAATGCGATGGACCATCGTACCATCGCCACGTACATCAGGCAATCGTGCATCGCCATCGTACGATGTCCCTAAAGGAACACCGTATTTTCATTTACAAATTTAAATTCCAATTAACTGTACGCTATAATAACTGTACGCTATAATAGCATTTTCCTGTGAGTAGGCTGGCTCCGAATATTCCGCTATAGAACACTATGGTGGCATATTTCTGCCACGAGATAGCTAGATAATTTATCGCGTATTTTTCGCGATAATGTTACTTTTTCTCTTTAATTTTCAACAATTTTATCTAACAAAACTTGCTGCGATACTGCCCTCTTCTGCCATCACGTTAGCACATAGTTAACGCGGTAAGAATTATCTTAAACATTTGACATTTTGTTTTCGTAATAATTATGACTATTTATCAGAAAATTCACGTTACTATCGCGTAAATATTTATAGTTAACTCGATAACATTATTTATCGCGAAACCAGAACTATCATGATCAGTAGTATCGCGGCATTTAACAAAAAAACTGAGAGATTTTCGTGAAAATTCAATTACTATCTCGAAGAAAGCATGATACGGGTATCGCGATAATTCTCTAGAAACGTGCATCATGATGGCAGAAGTGGGCATTAGCGTGGCATTTAACATGATATTTTATCTGACAAATTTTATAAGATTTTCGCGAAAATTCATTATTATCTCGAAAAATACATGGTACTATCTCGAAATAATCTTGATAATTATCTAGCTATCTCGTTGCAGAAATGTGCCACCACAGAACACAGAATCCGTTCACATTCCATGAAAAATCACAGGTAAATCGCTTATATTAAAAAAAAAAAAAAATAACCCGCCGAATAACGGCAAAATTTCACTACAAAACCGTGTATCAGAACTCAATCCAGGTGTTCAGGTCAGATATTAATGTATAAGTAAGTAAATTGTTTATTATAGTGACATGTGTACAAGTATCAGCATAATATTCAAATATATAACATGGATATTACACCCGGTCCAATGGACCTATAAGTCTCCTTTGCAAACTTTTCATATAATTAACGTGATATATTAAAGATATATACAAAAGTATATTATTTACAAAATCTACGCTCCGGATATCATACTCATATCAATTTAAGTTAAATACAAAATGCTAGAATATGAAACACAAGTATAATTATTATAAATGGCAGTAAGATTAAATGTCATGTCTTCATTCTCTCGATATGAGTCATCTGAGTTAATGACATGATAGTTTATAGTATAATTATAATAACTTGGTTTGAACTGCATTATATATATAAGTATATATATTTATATTTACTTTATATATAAGTTAAGTGTTTAATTTCGTCGTCTGAGGAATGCTTTCACTAAATATTTAGCAACTTGTCTAGGAAAGTTCTTAGATATATGAGTCAGGTACGTTCATAATGAATTGCAAATCAATTAATTGTTTATAAAATACATCTTCTCTTATATCATTATAGAAAGAACATTTAACTAAAAAATGGATCTCATTCTCAATTTGAGTGTCATTGCAAAATCTGCACAGTCTTTGTTCAGGAGGCTCTCCAACGTAACGCCCAGTCTCTGCCCTCAATGGTAGAATACCCAGAGGCGATAGTTACTCGGGAGCCAACCTAAAACTCCAGTAATGGCAAGTTTCGGGGCAAGAAAGTACCGTAAGGCACGATACTGGATACTGTATATGCCTATTGAAAGTAAATGTTTATTCACGTGTTCTAAAATCATCCGTGATTGATTATGAGTAAAATTAGTTTATGAGTTGGTAACTCTTAATTCGACACTCCAGTTTCGGGGTTCGGCCTGGCTAATATAAACCGTTTATAGTGTGTCTATAGAGTTTCGATTCTCAAAATATGTAAGTTATATATACCTCGTCGTCAATAGTTTTAGAAAAGTGTACATCCGATGTAAAATGTGGCTATTGTTGACGGGATAGCTACTTTAAATGAGACAATAACGAGGTTAAACGAATTCGCATAAAAACATTTACTTGCCGTGCAATCTATGTGAAAATACACCTGTTAACTTTAGATACAATATAGGATTAAACACTGAATTTGCATACCCGAACCATGTCACTGCAATCCATATATAGCCAGGAACCTTGTAAGATATAAATGGATCTAGGATATTGATAATGAAAAATGGTGACCAGCACGCGAAAAAACATATGGTTAAAATAAAAATTGTGCGGAATAAAGCTTCTCCTATATGGCGTCGATAAATGCTGCCTCGTGTTGTATGAACCCGAATTAGCTTCAGAAACACTCGTCTTCGTTTGTCAATTGCTTTCAAAGTATGGTAATTACATATAAGAATAAATATTCCCGGAATCACAAAAGACGCAAATGTTCCAAATAAGGAATAAGGAATGTTTGCAAAATATTGACACGACTTCGTCCTTTCTAACATGCATCTATATTCGAACTCAGCTCCTCCGATATGCATGTTTTGTGGAATAAAGCCGAACGACAACGTCGCGGGGATAGCCCAGCAGCATAAGACCATTGGCACTGAAAACTTACATCTGAACCAGTAGCCGACATTAAATGGCCGACAGGTTGACACGTAGCGGTCAAACGACAGCGCACACAGGTGAAAAATGGAAGCAGATGACAGCATGACGTCTAAACTGTTACCTAAGTTGCACAAAAGTTCGCCAGTATATTCCATGTTTTCTGAAAGCATTCCAAACAGCCTAAAAGGCATCACAACCAAGGCTACCAGTGTATCACAGATCCCAAGGGAGAACAAGAACACTCGAGTATGAGTTTTAAGTTTTGGCGCCTTTACAATATACGTCATCGCCAAAATATTCACAATGAGCGTGAATATCGGCGCAAAGGCCAAACAGTACCCGACGACCCTTACGACTGAAACCTTGGGACCCCATGTCGGTTCCTGGCATAAAACGCTGTTCCGGAACGGCGATTCTGATTCGATACTTTTCTCTGTCCAATTTTTCATGCCAACTAAACTGACGACAAATACTTGCAATGTTATAAAAAACAAAAGTTAGGTGGTCCCAAAACTCCTGTTTGTAAATTGTCTGGAACTTGTTTTTGCCAAAAAGTATCAATACATTAGTTGAGGCACGAACGTCTACCGAGCTCCTGAATCACACATATCTCGAGCTTAGTCGATATTAATATACATGAACATACATTTTTCAGCGAAAGTATTTATTTGATCCCTATGATATGCTCTTTGTAGTATATAGTATATCCTGAATTCGAATGAAGTCAACTTCTTTCAGGTTCCCTATTCTCATCAGTTTATAAGAGCACATGAGGAAGGCACGAACGATAACTCTACGTCACGTGACGGGACTAACGATATATCGCATAACGTATATTTCTCTCCTGTGTAATAAGCAACGTATCGCTATACAGCCCAAGCCTCATTGGTAAGTATATCGTATATTAAACTCTCAAATATGTATATGGAGCATATTCACTTTGCCCGTTATAATCAACACCTCATTTCATTGTATAACATTTAGATGTTTTACATCTCACATATGCGCAACATTTTGTCTCTTTTTGCCCGATTTAATCACGGTATATCCCGATAATGTACTTTCCGTATTTAGAATTCACATATTAATAGAGAAAACCTGTCTTCAACATCACAAACGCAAATATTCTCGCAATGTTTGATGTTGGTGAAAATACCGTAGTCTTAAATGATAGTCATTATTTTGTTAAATTAGATATTCACACATTCAATTAGATTCCTTCGATCATCATGTGCTATAAGCAATTCGATAGATATTCAAAATGTTTGTTGATGGAAAGCCGTGTTTAAAGATATTCATAGATATTCAATATCTTGTGAAATTAAGCATACACACTTTCAATAGAATCCAGATCACATATTCAAACGTATCCCTGTATTCCACGGATCAACTGGTTAGTTAGTTTATCATTTATCTTAATGTATAATTTCCAATCGACAATCAATAAATACCTGCACGTCGTCGTCAAAGGATGGTTCTGTTTGGACAGTTGTGAACAATTGCCTGACGCTTCAAAAGCGTTGTGTGCAAAAACTGATGTTATATCATTAGCGAGATGAGTTCTATTCTTTGAAGGTGCATTAGAAGTAATAACGGTGCATTGATTTCCACCCAGCTGTCTGCGAGGCTACGTGATATATTTCAGTCAGTTCCCATATTTGATATGGCAGAAGTTTACCTGATGAATTAGTATTACGAGTCACGACTCAAACGTTTCGCATTACGTATAATCAAATTCATGCAAATAAAACTCATTGCTTTTTGATGGAGCGTTTTCTACAACATTAGTTCATCCAGTGAGTTATGATAACTAGGCACGATAACTATTGCATCGTTAAAGGTAGCTATACTGCAAGATACACAAGTGGGTCCGTGTTCGCTCAACTGGCCAACATGGCTTTCATAACAAAACAGGAAGTGACGTACATGCAGTCCGTCAATCTGATGCGAAATACCAAGTAACATATGTAAAGCAGTACCAGAAAGAATATTTTTGTCTGTTTCTGGTTGCCTTTGATGTTTAACACTTATCAGCCGGATTGTGTGTTGAATACTTATCAGTTTTTGTTTTTCCTCATTTCTCAAAAACGAAATGTCGAAAAGCTTTGAAACTTGACACAAATGTTCATTATCATTACACAATGTTATATGACAAGACCCATAACCCTGTCCTGTATTTTACCTATGTTATCCCCACTGTTTACTTAGATGTATCAACAAAATGTTGAATTCGCAATCTGGCGTTCGCACCACTGTTGGTTCTTCACTTAGTTTTCTTTATAGCATGCACTTTTATCCGAAATGTATTCCCCCGTCTTTGGAGTTCTGAATTTAAAAGTGTCAAGACTCAGAAATGTGTGTGCGACACACCAAATTACGAGTCCAGACACTTTTATAACGTTAAAAGCAACATATCGCTATGTAGATATACCGTTTATTTGGTATACGAACATACATCAAGTTTCATTCCATTATCTCAATTGAATTTTATAGCTTCTCCAACAGCCAAGGTCATATGGCGACTCAAACTTTCATTGGTGGAGAAAAACACCAGGTGCCCCTCCGGATAAAGTCTTCGTCCAGGGGCGGGCACCAGGGTAGAACAACCGACGTTCCGCAAGCCAGCTGGATAACTTCCTCACATAAAAAGTCCTGGTCCCATGAAAGCTCGTACCCAAAGCGGTTAGGAACAAATCAAGACAGAGACTCCCACTTGGCCACGGACGCTCCCTCCATTTCAGAGTACTGAACGATACATTAAAATTGCATGACCCATGACACTGACCTATAATTTGTAATACCAACTGGTAGGGACTATTTTCTGGAATTAAGTGCAAAGGAACGAGAAGTGCTAGAATGAAGTCCAGTATGGTTTAGGGCTCAGTTTGAATTGTTCTTTAGGACTAAGGCCTTAATACCTAGACAGTTTGATTTTAACCATTAGAGGTCTCTCTGCACTACCTCTATTTAACCCAAAACAAACCCTAACCATGTAAAATGCTATTTTGTTAAATGTGCTAAAGAAAAATGCAATTTATGATTTTGGACTCAGTTTGAAAAATTGTTTAGGACTGAGGACCTAAACAATTTGAGTGTTGTCCACTGGGAGTTTCTGCAGTACCTTGAACTTAAGACTAGTCCACAAAGACCAGTAATATTCGTCATCAAACCACATAGTAGACTAGCCTGACACAGCCCAGTAACATTCGTCATCAAACCTCATAGTAGACTAGCCCGACACAGCCCAGTAACATTCGTCATCAAACCTCATAGTAGACTAGCCTGACACAGCGCAGTAACATTCGTCATCAAACCTCATAGTAGACTAGCCCGACACAGCCCAGTAACATTCGTCATCAAACCTCATAGTAGACTAGCCCGACACAGCCCAGTAACATTCGTCATCAAACCTCATAGTAGACTAGCCCGACACAACCCAGTAAAATACGCCATTGCACCACATAGTTGAAAATAATGTATGTTGCCGGTCTATTTATTCCGAGCCTAAAAACAACCTAGGAAAAAACAGGGCTAGTCCGGGAAATAATAGACTGTTCTAAGCAGGAGCGAGTGAACATAAACTTAAATACCAACTCGCAACTCTCCAACAAAGAATAACATGTAATGCAATTACCGATAGAGTACGTAGCTTAACCGCAGAAACCTCAAGCGGTAAAAATCGAATTTGCTAGGTCCTTAGTACTAAAGAACAATTCAACCGAGTCCAACGCATTAAATTGACCTTCAAACATAACTACATTTCTCCCAACGAACGTATTTACGATAATATATCATACATAATATAGTGTCACAAGTTAAAATAAGGACACCGACAGTTTTTTCTATCATTATCGTGTTGAATATCTGAATATCTCTGAAGTCAGCGGTCTAAAAGCGGCATTAACTGGAATGGGAATGTCACGATCTGAATCTTCTTTTTGATTTATAAACATAATCAGTTGTGCGTGCTACACCTGTCGGAAACTGTATCACGTCAGCACAATGGTGTATTGCCTTATCGATCATATATAATAACCAAAGATATATATATATATATATAAGGAGCTTTACGTCATTTTCAACACATGTAATATTATATATGATGGTCGATTTGTTTGTGGTGGAGGCAGATCAGCCACTTTTCCTGGGTAGAACCAGTACCGAACACCTCCCGTCATCCATAAGAATCGACACTTTCTCACTTACTAGTCGAGCTCCCAGTGGGATTCGAATCCCACTGGGATACAAACAAACAAACAAACAAACAAACAAACAAACAAACAATTAATAATGACAATAATAGTATCAATTATGTTTTACTGAGATTAACGTTACAGTAGCTATCTCGCCAAAAGCAGCAACGTTTTACAATATGTATACACCGTTTGTAAACCCACTAGACCCAGAGCAGTGAGAGACGCCAATAGGTCTGTGGGTGTTTTCTTACTTGAAATTGTATGCTGAATTCAAAAACCCATTTCTTACGTGCACCAGCATGCCCCAAATTAAAAAAAAAATCAATTGAAAGCAACTATAGACGTTAGAAAATCAGGATATGGAAAATGGGGGTGGGGTGGGGTGGGGGGGGGGAGTGGGGGGTAGGGTTGAGTTTATACTATATTTCTTATAGCGTTAATAGTGTTCAAAATGGTATCAGTGCATAGGTAATGAGGCAAAGATATTTAAAAAATAGTTTGCGAATATTCAAAGTAAAGGTCAAAATGGTGTACAAGGTCGAAAGGTCAATTAAGTGCAAAACCTATAAGAAAATCACATTTTCCTTCCCATATTTATATAAAAAAAAATATTCCAGTGTATATATTCTATATTATTTGATGATGTTTGTAGATAATACAGAATATGCTGATATCGTGTCAATATATTTTAAATGTGGTTATATTGCCCGTACTTCCAAACATCACTTTAATATGACACGGGGTCAAAATATGAGTGAATTAAATGGGAATACATTGAATATTGTACTTGTACCACTGTCAAACTTGTTATTTATACCAGATAACATTAAATGGTGTTGTATATAAAAAGTATTGACTTTCAATTGTTAGTAACTGTTGTCAAACATAATAGGTCGGTGGATAGCTAAATAATTTTCTCAGGTCTATATCCATCGTAGTGGAAAGGTAAAGCAAGCGCCCAAACAAATCTCTGATTCCCTGTAGTTATTTGGTTTTGCTATCATACATCCTTTATGGTTACGGCAGTTTGCGAAACGAAAAGTTTTTATTTGTTCTACGTGGTATTGGCTTCTCAAAACCGTCAGCATCTGCAAAGCATCCACCCTTGAACTCTTCTAACCACTTGTCTCCCTTTTCCTTAACTGCTACGATGTCTTCTGCTATGTCTTTGGGCATTACTTTCCCCGTGGAAATGTAGTACATCTTATCATTTCTGAAATCTACCAGAAATGGATTCATCATTGACTCTATGCAGACAATGATATTTTCAAGATCAGCACTGTCGCGTTTGATTCTGAATGGTTTTAGTTCCTGTGTTGAGTCTGCATTTGCTCTCATTCCAGTTTTCGCCGGTAGTGAACCAACAACAGCACTCCTGACAGAGCGTGTAATCATCCAACGCCTCCGAGCACCAATAGATCTACTAAAGGAAATTATCCCTGTCAGCTTTGATGCTGCATTCGCATTAATGGATTGCTCAAGTGTGAGATCTACTGGACTGCGGGAAAATGGCTTCGATGTACGTCGAACTGACAAGCTCCGGCTTCTAGCATCTGTCTAACACCTGGGTGACTTTCGTCTACGTTAAGAATATCAAGATGATATCTCACCATCCATCTAGCGTAATTTGATCACTTTGTTGCAAAAAATCACGGAACACATCTTTTGAAGGCAGTATATGAACACTTAAAAATCATTGGTGTGACATGTGCATCTGAAAAGCTGAATCAGATCAGTGTACAGTATCAAAGACATTGCTGCCTTTTCATGTTCACCAGATCTTGTTTTGTCCGTATATTATTCGCTAGGTGGATGGTGATAGCATCCTGACCTCCTTAACGTAGACGAAAGTCACCCAGGTGTTAAATGCTAGAACCCGGAGCTTTGTCAGTTCGACGTACATCGATGCCATTTTCCCGCAGTCCAGTAGATCACACTTGAGCAATCCATTAATGCGGATGCAGCATCAAAGCTGACATGGATAGCTTTGTTTAGTGGATCTATGGGTGCTCGGAGGCGTTGGATGATTACACGACCTGTCAGGAGTGCTGTTGTTGGTTCACCACTGGCGAAATCCGGAGTGAAAGCAAAGGCAGACTCAACACAGCAACTAAAACCATTCAGAATCAAACGTGACAGTGTTTATTTTTAAAGATCATTGTTGGCATAGAGTCAAGATCAGATGTACTGCATTTCCACAGGGAAAGTAATGCCCAAAGACATAGCAGAACACATGAAAACGCTAGAGGAGAAAGTTGTTAATCAGCCTCCACAGACATCAGATGTATGGATAGTGGATGCAATGTTTGTCATTCAAACACTCAATAACTTACCTTCGACATTCGGTGGTGTAGCCAATGTGATATTGTCAATGCTAACGCGACTTGCAGACCGTGTCGACTTTGTATGTGACCAATACAAACATCCTTCGATTAAAGACATTGAACGATACTCTCGTGGAGAAAGTTCTGATGAAAAAACCCCAGCTGGGCCAGAGCAAAGACGACCTAAATATTTTCACCGGGCATTACGTTCCGAGTCGTTCACAATTTCACTTCTACATTTCCTGCCTGATAAATGGCCGAAGGACGAATATAGATATATATTGAAAAGTTGCACGCACGTTGATTTGGAGGATGTATGCTATCTCTTTAAAGCTGAAAACGAAAGTTACATTGCAGATTTATGTTTCACACATGAAGAGGCGGACACCAGAATAGTTTGGCATTTGCGACACATCAGCCAGACCAGCGAGCTACCCAATGTTGTTGTTGGCTGTACAGATATAGATGTGTTCGTCGTACTCTTATCCCACGTCAGCAACTATGAAGCCTTTGTCTGGATGGATGTAGGACACGAAAGCAAAAACAACAGAAGGTATTTCGACGTCACACGTTAGGAAAGCCTGTAGGTTCAGCATTTTCAGCAGTACATGCATTCACTGGTTGTGACTATACTGCTGCAGTCATTCGTAAAGGATCGGTTCGACCTTTTGAAATTGTCGAAAAATCCCCCGGTATCTACATGCGTTTAGACAGCTTGGAGAATCTGATGAAGTTGAAAGTGATATAAAGTCATTCGTGTGTAATCTTTACGGCAAACCTGTTCTAACTAGTGTAGACGATGCATGATATGCTATATTCAGAACAAAATACACCCCTACAGACCAAAGTCACCCCTTGGCAAAACGAAAAGGGGCTGATCCAAGTCTCCTGCCACGTTCAAGATCAGTCCTACATCAAAAGGTGCTGCGGACAATCTTAGTGGCTTCGGTGTGGAAGCATGCCGATAGAGCCGATCCTCTTGCGCTTAACCCTGGATGGATAGAATATGAACGGTTCACAATGAAGTGGTTTTCTGGATACCCCAGATACCCCAAGACATTATTGACGACATAAACAGCGATAGTAACAGTGCTGCCGAAGACGATACGGAAGATATGGCAACATCCGATGAATCAGACATAGAGGAAGATGACAATGTTGATTATACAGTACTGGGTATAACGTGTAGGCTACCGAAATTTACCTTGACATTTTTCGTCTAGCTATTGGGAAGCTTGTGTTATCAAAAGTTGTAACAACACATTTGTATTTAGTAGTCAAATTTTGATTTCAGTATTTGTAGATGCACAATCAAAGGTCTTTTAATATACACTGCTTTACTTCTGAATGTGATTTATATCGGCTAATCATCTTTATTTTTGATGACATCTTTGAATTTTATACTAATAGTATGCTATATATCTGCTAAAAAATATTAATTTGTCATATATGTGTACTTAATTGAACTTGTTGACCTCAATGAACCCAATGACCTTAATCTTTAATATACCAAATAATTTTGACAACTAACAATTGAAAGTCCATACTTTTTTTAATGTTATCTGCTATAAATAACAAGTTTGTCAGTGGTACAAGTAATTGTATTCAATATATTCCCATTTAATGAGTTCACACATATTTTGAACCCATGTCATATTAAAGTGATGTTTGGAAGTACGGGTCATATCACCACATTTATTTACACGATAGCAGCATATTCTGTATTATCAATAAATATCATAAAATAATATAGAATATATATACTGGAATAAAAAAAATATACACATGGGAAGGAAAATGTGATTTTATTACGGATTTTGCACTTAATTGAACCTTCGACCCTGTAAACCATGTTGACCTTGACTTTGAATATTCCCAAACTATTTTTTAAATATCTTTGCCTCATTACCTATGCATTGATACCATCTCGAGCACTATTAATGCTATAAGACATATAGCATAAACATAAACTCAACCCTACCCCCCATTTTTCAGACCCTGATTTTCTTTCTTCTATAGCTGCTTTCAATTGAACTTTTTTAACTTTGGGGCATGCTGGTGCACTTAAGAAATGGGTTTTTGAATTCAGTATAAAATTTTAAGTAAGAAAACACCCACAGACCTTTTGGCGTCTCCCACTGCAATACAAGTCCATGGGCTCTGGGTCTACACTGACGACGAGCTATAATTTACATATTTTGAGAATCCAAACTCTATATAGACACAATATAAACGGCTTTAAACAGCCAGGCCAAACCCCAGAACTGGAGCGTTGAATTAGGAGTTACCAACTCATAATTCATTTGCCACATTCAATCACGGGTATTTTAAGAACCTGTGAAAAATCCTACATTTTTAACTCGCACATATACATTATTATATGACCTGAACACCTAGATAGAGTTTTAATAAACAGTTTTGTAGCGTAATTTTGCAGTAGGGTTCAAATCACTCGCTGCTTTAACAAATGGTCATCTGTAAAATCTTCTGAAAATCGCTTGACCTTTTACATAAGATCCTTTCGGGCAAACTCATCAACCACATAACTTGAACATGAAAGACAAGATACCCATCCATATAATGCTATTGTAATAACACATTACAATATAAACAAATTCAAACAACTTACAACGCTCGAAAACGTATAGAAGTATACAATAATAAATCCTTCTGGCCTATGTCCTTATTTACTCCAGTTGAATAGTAATTCGATAATTTTGAAACCCATTCCGCGCTATACAGAACAGATTAAAAAGTATTTTTAGAATGAAAACAACTGTTCAGTTAAGAAATGGAAACATACATAAATATGAATAAGTATACAACTGACTGGGAAAACGTTATGAAAAAAATATGCTAATTCAGTTTCAAGCAGAGAGCTTTGCTGTGTCGTACGAGCCTTATAATTGTCAGTGAGGTTCTCTATATTTAACATAATCGTAACAAATAATACACATATTTTATATCATATTGATACAATTTTATATTGTAAGATTTTAATTAGTTTAGCAAAAGCAAACGCTTTCATTTCGTAAGTGATATATTCCTTCTTGTCAATGACACTCAATGAACGTGTTATGAATAGTGATACGGATCGGAAATTTAAAACGCATGTTACGTTCCGCGCCATCTACGTTGAAAGGTTTAATACTATTTAAACTATAATACTTTATTTTATGCTTAGCAGTGAAATAGTGGATTTTAGCAATGAAATAAAAGTGGTATTTCATACGTGTGGAATATAGAGTTTTATTTTTTCACTGCCGGAAATACTCTTTCTTTTTTTCAATATCAAAAACAGTTATTTTTTTTATTTTTTTAGAAAACAACTGTTTAATATATAATTCGACTGTAAATGGTCTAACTAAGAAAATGAGCTATAGTCTTTTTAAAAGTGGTCAAGTATTTCAGAATTGTTGTCATTTACAGTGAAAAATGTCAGTTTTTTGTGTGTTTACGCGCCTGACTTAAATAATTCAATTAAAATATATAAACATATTAACAGTATTACGGGTATACATCAATGCTAAAATTCATAAAATTTAAACGAATATTGTCTCAGGATTTTTTCTCCAGAAAGTTGCTATGAAAGTTATATCATTGGATTGGAAATAACTTAACTAAGAAAATGAGTTGTAGATTATTGAGATCGGTTAAGTAGTTTAGAAGTTATGGGGAATTAAAAACAGCAATTTTATCATAAGCCAATGACGTCGATTTTTAAATCTGCATTCTGCAGTACTGTACACTGATTATAAAGCATAACATAAAAATAAAATGTATTGCTTTGTCGTAAATAACAGATTTTATATCCTCTATATATTTAATAAACTTGTTTCAAACCATTGTTTCGTAATGAATCATAGATATAGACCTATTGCATACAGTAGATTTATCTGACTTTAAAAACTGGACGATATACATACTCCTATCAGTGAGGAATATGAAGAGTTGCCGTGCATTCTGATACAATGTGACACGTGCTCGGACAGTTTTGCAATTCATTTTAAGACAAGAATGTCGAAAAAGGAAATGAAATGTCCACAATGTAAGATTAAAATAAACGTGTTAGCACTAGCAGACGACATTGAAAAAACAACTGTGTATGTGTCAAATGACGCCCGACTACCACCACAAAACCTGGACATAAATCCTGACAAAAATACCTTACCAGAAAACCAGATCATAGGTGAAGTTCCTCGATATCCAGCTGCTAGTGGTGCACGTGCACGGAGCACGGGTCCGATATGTGACGTCTGCTACATATCGTGGAATCCAGAAACCGGAACATATTGTCATCAATGCAAACAAAAGTTGTGTGATTTGTGTGACACACTTCACAAGAACTTTGCGGCATCACATGGACACCATACTCAGGAACTGGTATTTAAAAAAAGATATTTTTTCCAGCTATACACAATTCGGTTTAATATCGAAATAAGCTTTGTTCTAGATACGAATCAATTTGAAATAATACATCAAGTTCTACCATTACTGTATATTTATTTCCATACCGACAAATGTATTCCTCGTAGATCTAGTAATATTATGTTTCATCTCAACCTAATTCGTTATATATTATTATTTCCCCATCTAACAATCTTAACAAAAATAATTGCTTTATTCACGTGCAACAAGGATATTTGAACGTGTTTCGCTTTGAATCAGAATTCTACGAATTTGTAAATATATAAAAACAAGAGATAAAATCTTTGTTAACAACATGGGACAAGTTTAGCAGCATACCTATAATTCTCGCCCCCACGCCCATCTCTCTCTGTTTTGCTTCTTCTATACTCGTTTTATTCTCGCCAGTGGCCAGTACGAAGAATAATTCAACAAAAGATGACTGAAACGTTCATTGCCAAAACCGGAAGCATAAACAACGTGGCCGAACTAATTGCCACGGAGATTGGTATACAAACATGTGTGAACTTTCGGGACAGAACGTTAGAAATCTGCGGACCATTCACGGACATTGTTGACCTAGCCGAACTAACTTTACAGCGGTGGGACGAAGATCCACCTATAGATAATATTAGCATACGCATCAAGAAAGGTCACGTGGAATGGATATTCTACGGAGACAACGCCAAGATTGTCCAAACTATGTTTAAGGAAGAATTGGGGACACTAACTAAAGCATTTCATAATGTTAAGGTTGTTGCAAGTACGAAAAGAAATAAAGATACTATGTCGACTGATGAAACTATATGCAACGGTAGCATCAAGCTAATTAATGACTTATCCAAGAGTGAGCTAGTCACCGACAAATTTACATATAACACGACTGCAAAAAGGGAAAAACAACTTGCCAAAACTATACCAAGTGATATTCACAGTGACCCTAACACAACAGATATTCTTATGTTGCAAATCCAGTGTAACTTTGAAGACTACGTGGCGGTAGCCAGTTCTATTGACGACATAGTAACTGAAATGAAAGACTTGGACACAGAAGAGATAGTGCGACCTAAAAGGGATAAGTTCAGAATGAAGATATACGCAATGATGAAGGACGCTGATGGAGACGTGCTATGCACTGAAGCGAATGTAAACAACACATTGAAACTTGTCATCAGGGGACGGAACTCAAAGGTTGTCCAGGATACAAAACAAGCTTTTTTGAGCTTGTTCTGCAAAGGTATGACATAAGTTATTTGTCTTGCAGTTATGAGTGAGTGTCAGCCTTGTACTAGTATTCACTTAATTTTTTAGATTTGGTTAGATACGTTGCTCAAACGTGGAACTCTCAACGGCGTTGAAACACATATCAGTGTGTCTAGATTAAACTGTGTCACGATCCTTTTCTCTTACCGGGTCTTACCGGTGAGTGTTATGATCCCAAAGAAAGGGAAAGCAGTGTTGATAAATCCGTCGCATTTCTGGGTACAGTTGAGTACTGGTGGTTCTGATGATGAGCTAGATAGTGAAGATCACTGATTCATCTGTTTTAAAAATGGATATTAGTTTTGTTCTGATATACACGGTGTTGTTGCTTTTTGGCTTGCCACTAAGGAGGCTAGCCCATATATTGTGCAAGAGTTTGTGTTGTCGATACAAATTCTGGTTCAGTTCCCGCCCAAGAAAGACGTTTTTACCAACGGTAAGTTTATTTTAGTATTTTGTCTCATCTGGTTATACATTGAACCTGACCGATAAATAAACTATCCGGTTGTTCTGGATACAAAACAAGAGTGTTTGATATTATCTTACAAATATAAACTATACATGTAGAATTGATGGAATCATCGAAATTTAGGCACTAACAGGATTTCGTAAGATTTTTATTTTACTGCTCTAATTGGGTCAGACTTGCTCATTAGTATGAAGCTTCAATACGCCAACAATTTAATTATTGCTTTTCTGTAATCTGCTTTTGTAGTTTTATGAAATAGCATTAATTTTATTGCAAGTTCGTGTTTAGGGACTTTTCATTATTTATCATGGTGGGTGGGGTGGGAGGAGATTTTCCAACAACCTGTGTCTTTTTTCATGACCCACCCGAAGGTCTGTTGTATAAAACTCCTCACCCACCCTGCAGTTAGCTGTATGTCCTATACTAAATACATTCCATATAAATACATAGTGTGTGCTTACATTAGATCTACTACCTTTTTCTAAACATAAAAAATAAAGACAATCTTCAATATTTAACTTTGGTATATTTGATAGATCTACACATAGTTGATGACAGTATGGATCTCAAAATTATTTATCAATGTCTCGGGTAAAGCGAACTTTAATGCGATTTTCTGCAACCATTGTGTTGTTAGAAATATATTCCAACCGCATCCAATACATTGCTAATTGTTAGCTATACTGGCCGGTAGGGCTTATGCCGTGGTATTTTGTCCGGCGCCCGTCGTCCATCGGTCCGTCGTCAGTTACATTTTTGATCCATCCGATACCAGATTATTAATATCAATGAAAGCTCAGACGAGTTCGAAAACAAGCTAGATCGGATCCGTAACACCGTAGTTATTGCCCTTGAATTAACGAACATTGGTAGTCAAGTTCGAAAACCAGTCAGATTGGACCAGTAACACCGAAGTTATGGCCCAAGAATTATTGAAAAATGTGTTAACCTTTTTGATGTCAACACTCTAGCACCTTCATTTTTCCTTCGATATTTACCAAACTTTACCAGGTTGTTAATATCAATGAAAGCTTGGACAAGTTTGAAAACCAGCCAAAACTGATTCGTAATATCAGACTTATGGCCCTGGATTTAGTTAAACATTTTGTATTTCGCCTCGTTAAGACGATAGGGCCTTCATTTGGCCGGATTTCAACGATCGAGGGATGATCAGTATCAAACCTAGTTGTGCATGTCGTCACAGTGTTCCGGTTGAATGATTTTGGCAGTGTTATGGCCCTTTAAAGGTTTTAATACACAAACTTTTTTGAACTAGTTCTCCTGAACCCATGGACGAATTTCAATGAAACTTTGCAGGGATAAGCCTTATTGTGCATATCATCACCGTGTTCTGGCCGAAAGATTTTTGGCGGAGTATGGCCCATTATAGGTTTTATTGCACAAATTTTGTCCGGACTAGTTCTCCTGAATCCCTAGCCGGATTTCAGCGAAACTTGACAAGGTTGGTCAATATTATGCGTAGTTGTGCATGTCGTCGCCGTGTTCTAGTTGAATAACTTTTGGCGGAGTTATGGCCCTTTAAAGGTTTTAGTAAACAAACTGCGTCCAGATTAGCCTCTTCTGAACTCCTGGCCGGATTTTAACGAAACGTTTTAGGGACAATCAGTCCCAGACATAGATGTGCATATCATCGCCGTGTTACGGTTGAATGATTTTGGCAGGGTTATTGCCCTTCAAAGGTTTTAGTTTACAAACTTTGTCCGGACTAGTTCTCCTCAACCCCTGACCGGATTTCAACGAAACTTTGCAGGGATGATCAGTACCAAGACTAGTTGTGCGTATTGCCGTTATGTTCCGGTTGAATGATTTGTATTGGAGTTGTGACTCTTTAAAGGTTTTAATAGACAAACTTTGTCCTGACTAGTTATTCTCAACCAGGTTGCGTATTTCATTGTTGTGTTTCAGTTGAATGATTTTCGACGGATTTATGGCCCTTTCGCCAGTGGAGGAGATATCTGTTTTTACTAAAAACAACCTCTAGTTCTAATTTGTTATGTTAATTTAGTGACTCGAGGCACAACTTAATTATATAAAACGAGTTTTGACCGCCTGCATAAAGAGGCCCCTCTACAGGGTTATTATAACATGTCTGGATCCGGATAGATACGCTGCGGGGCCTTTTGGCATATACGCAACGGAGAGAAAGATGGAAAAACACTAGTCACAATGAAAGACGGCTTTCCAGGAACCGGTCACTATCTTAGCAGGCACAACACTATCTTCCAGGTGGTTCCAGTCGATAACCGTTCGTGAGAAGAAAGATTAGCTAAAAGGTTCCGAGTTACACTGCACGGGCTTAAAACATTTGATATTGTTTGTGAATTGTCTATCAGTGATATTACTTGTAATGCACTCTGTAAATATTTTGGCATTAATTTGACGTTTACCTCGGACAGGGGTTAAATAGTAATGGCTTTGCAGGGCTAGCACCAGCCCCTCGACCACTTTATAGAAGAACACTAGCCGGTTCGGTTCGCCTCCTTTTTATCCTGGAGTGATGATAATCGCAATTCCTGCAACATACGAGCAACACAGCCTTGGTCTCGTAAGTTGGAGTTAATGCTCATGATATAGCATTGTTTGGCATTGAAACGAATTCTCCATGTCTTGGCCAATATCTCCAGTTGCTAGAGGTCCCGTTGGAGAGCAAGATGGTCTTCCATGTTTCTGAAGGGACGATACAGGAGGCTATAAACGTATATGAACTGCTTAACCAGGACCTGGGCTTGTTCTTTGCTGACGTTGAGAAGTTGACCCTACCTCTTAAGAGGAGTCACACCTTCTGGATGGTGTTGTTTATATGGTCAATTTCTGATTTCTTGAAAGCCTTCTTACATACATTATGAAAAGCCTTAAAAGACCCCTTCCCCCACCCCACACACTGCTTGGACCTTTTAGCATGCTTGTACAATTTGGACTTTTGTCGCGTCATCCTCCAAAGGTCCCTGCCAAGATTTCCCTCCATACCCTTTGAGATTTCATGTTCATGTGTGGTGTATTTTTTAGATTAGTTAGCACAATAGATTTTCCTTTTTTGGTTCCGTCTGCTGGGTCCCTTATGGTTAATCGGGGAAAACAAATAAAAAAGAACACAAACAATTAACTATCTTGTACAAATGGGAATGCATTTATAAAACAGATTGTGTTACTCTAGCTTAAAGGGGTCACTCTACATGGCTGCTTGGGGGACTTGCAATAATTTATGTTCGACTAACATTTTGCTCAATGCTGGATTCATCAGTTTTGTATACGTGTCTTGATCTAAAGCAGCTATATGATTTCAAAAATAAGCATATATTGTGTCCTGTGATTTTTTGTCACTTTCTGCCTGATTTCGTTCCTAATTCTTCACCATGTACCTCATTGTCCTCCCTTCCTCTCTAAACTAAACAATTTCTCTCAGAACGTATATGCGTCCTCATCTACATCTGTATCATCGTCAGAGTTATCAACTTCTCTCTCTCTCTCTCTCTCTCTCTCTCTCTCTCTCTATTATTTTTTTACATGACCCACCCAAATCGTCTTCAATATTTTGCATGAGAACACCCTGCTTTGGACAATGCATGACCCATCCCTGCATAAGCCCAGCACTAATATGACACTTTCACTATTTTTCAATAGTGATTTCGTGTTCATGTTCAGTGAGTATTTTTGCTTTTATGGAATTTTGTAATTTACCGTGTATTTCAAAGAAAGGATTTTCTAATGGATACAACGAGGTATTTTATGACCCATGATTGCGCTAATTATAACTTCGATCACGATGCGCTGTAGCACGATACGCCGTAAATAACGATTAATATATGGATACCTGTAGCGTAAATATAGCAAAAGAAGCAACTTCAGCGAGTTGATATGAGTTGATATGCACCTATTTTCAGACACTTCAGCGAGTTGATAACTATTTATTTTCAGACACTTCAGCGAGCTGATATGCACATACTACAGCGAGTTGATAAGTATTTATTTTCAGCACTTCAGCGAGCTGATATGCACTTATTTTCAGACACTTCAGCGAGTTGCACGAAGTGAGTTGATATGTGCGTATTTTCAGATACTTCGGCGAGCTGATATGCATTTAGTTTCAGAATCAGCAAGTTAATATGCACTCATTTTCAGATACTTCAGCGAGTTGATACGAACTTATTTTCAGATTTTAGAGCACGTGCATGAACACATAATGGATGTGAACCTTTTGAGTTGATATGCTCTTATTTTCAGATATTTCAGCAGCGAGTTGGTATGCACTTATTTTCAGATACTTCAGCGAGTTGATTCGAACATATTTTCATATACAGATTTTAGAGCACATGCAGGAACACAAAATGGTTGAACGATTTTTTCCAAAACAATATAAATAATAGGGCAAGACTTACCACGCACAACAAGTTTGGTGTGGATCAATCTCATTTAAATCATACCCTTTATCACGCTACCATATGGAGAGTATCAATGCATAATTAGGATGTGATTTTAATGAGATTGGGTGTGGATCGATTTGCTCTTATAGTTTCAATAGGATTAAGCGACAAACATTTACAATAGGAAGACTTTCAGTAAAATAAAGGGAAATATCATTATTATTGATTTGTCTGCCTCGTCCAGCCTAGCTTCCTACGCATCGTTACTTGCTACTGATCTTGGTGAGGTTAGCATTTTTAGTTTATGAGGATTGTACAATATACATTGTATTATGCACCCTGGGAGCACCGAAAGGCGGGTGTGGGTGTGTGTGTGTGTGGTGGGGCGGGGGTGTGTGGGGAGGGGGGGGGGAGCATATACCGTTAGCCATGTCCGTCCGTCCGTTCCGAAAAGTTTTGTATTACCTGAGTTACGGCCCTTTTTTCGTCAAATTTTACGTTTTACGCTGATTGTTTTCAGTGAAGCATCCGTGTCCCATGGTCACATTTCTAATATTTTTAGAACGCCCACACGGCTTTCTTATGTATAAATGTAACATGTTTTTTGAAAAGAAGTTTGTCCCTCTAGAAATCGGTTAAATTTGACCATAGTGGCCCTTTGAACAAACTTGGTAAAAGGACAAGTGTATAAGCCAAAACATCTCTAGGCTTTGCAGTTTTTGGGAAGAGTCATTACTATTTTTAGCTCGACTGATCAGAGATCAGCAGAGCTTATGCCGTGGTGCGGCGTCCGTCGTCCGTCTGTCCGTCCGTCTGTCTGTCCGTAAACTTTTTTGTAGCGACTACTCCTCTGAAACTACTGAATGGATTTTCATGAAACTTTACAGAAATGTTGCCCATGAAGTCTAGTTGATCCTAGCAAAAAATCATGTTGATGTGAAATCCAAGATGGCTGCCAAATCTAAAAATAGGTTTTTAAAAAACAAGTTTGTAGCGACTACTTCTTGAAAACTATAAGTGATATTGATATGGGACTTTTTCTAAAATGATCAGCATGACATGATGTTGGTCCTTGTCGAAAATCGTTTTGATTCGACGTTAAACATGGCTGCCAGCGGCCATCTTTATTTTCATAGAGTAATATTATGAAAACTTGTAGCGACTACTCCTCTGAAACTACTTGACGGATTTTCATGAAACTTCACAAGAATGTTGCTCTTGATGTCTTATTGATCCTAGCAAAATTTCAGGTCGGCCGGAAATTCAAGATGGCCGCCCTGGCTAAAAATAAATTTTCAAAATACAAGTTTGTAGCGACTACTTCTTGAAAACTATAAGTGATATCGATATGGGACTTTTTCTAAAATGATCAGCATGACATGATGTTGGTCCTTGTCAAAAATCGTTTTGATTCGACGTTAAACATGGCTGCCAGCGGCCATCTTTGTTTACATAGAGTTATATAGTAAAAACTTGCAGCGACTACTCCTCTGAAACTACTTAGCGGATTTTCATGACACTTCACAGGAATGTTGCTCTTAATGTCTAATTGATTCTAGCAAAATTTCAGATCTGCCAGAAATTCAAGATGGCCACCACAGCTAAAAATAGATTTTTAAAAATAAGTTTGTAGCGACTACTTCTTGAAAACTATAAGTGATATTGATATGGGACTTTTTCTAAAATGATCAACATGACATGATGGTTATCCGAGTCGAACAGTATTTTGATTCGACTGTAATCATGGCTGCCAGTGGCCATCTATGTTTACATAGAGTTATATAATGAAAACTTGTAGCGACTACTCCTCTGAAACTACTGGACGAATTTTCATGAAATTTTACAAGAATGTTGCTCTTGACGTCTTATTGATCCTAGCAAAATTTCAGGTCGGCCGGAAATTCAAGATGGCCGCCATGGCTAAAAATTGATTTTCAAAATACAAGTTTGTAGCGACTACTTCTTGAAAACTATAAGTGATATTGATATGGGTCTTTTTCTAAAATGATCAGCATGACATGAAGTTGGTCCTTGTCAAAAATCATTTTGATTCGATGTTAAATATGGCTGTCAGCGGCCATCTTTGTTAACACAGAGTTATATAATGAAAACTTGTAGCGACTACTCCTCTGAAACTACTTCACGGATTTTCATGAAACTTCACAGGAATGTTGCTCTTGGTGTCTAATTGATCCTAGCATTTTCAGGTCGGCCGAAAATTCAAGATGGCCGCCACGGTTAAAAATAATTTTTCGAAAAACAAGTCTGTAGCGACTACTTCCTGAAATCAAAATCAATCACAAGAGCTTCAAGGTCATTGACCTCTTGTTATTTAATCCTATATGGAATGCTCGATTGATATGTTGGCCGACCTTAGTTTAGAGTATTACATATGTCAACAAGTGTGAATCGTCTCTGATCCCGTTTTTGGACAGTGGTAAGCACGTGCTTTGGCATGTACAACTGATTTGTTTCCCTAATTCAGAATGTTCGAGACATCTCGGCCTGTGCTTTTACGTGCTTTTTTGGTTGTTGAAGATTCTCTATTTTACTGTCGTCCCTGTCTAGCTATAGGAAGCTTGGCTATTAACTAGTACCCCATCAGTAGCCTCCTTCCTTTCATGTATGAATAACTGGTGTTTTTTGCCATATTTCAGAATGTTCGGTATGCCACAGCGAGTCCCTTCGGCCGCTGTTCCTGGATTGTAAGCACGTGCTATGCCAAGCCTGTGTCACACATTCCGTGTGCCTGGACAATAGCATGCAGTGTCAGGTGTGCTCGGCGAGACAGGACTCCCCTGTTAAGTCACTACAGTTACAGTGCATACAGTTAATAGACGAGGTTCTGGACACCAATAGCAGGGCCGTCAAGGCATCGTGTGGCAGGTCCACACACAGAAAGGTCGGTACTGCGAGCACTAGGTTTGCGCTAAGTTTGAAAAGAGAATACTGAAATATAACCCCAATAGAATAAGTGTGCCCATCAAAATGAAGAAGAAAAACACCCACTACTTTTTAGATATTGTTTGCAGATCTAGTAGCCATTGGCTATTTTGACTACTGCTTGCGCTTGTGCATGTTGTTTTTCTCCACATGATCAACCTTGTTCTTGTTTACATGAATGAATGTCTGTTACAATTTTTCTTTTCATATTTCCTGACAGGCAGCATATAACAGACAGCAGATGTCCGCAAAATTACCGAAGTATTTGCTGAAGAAGTGGACAAGAACATCAGGCGGTCTACAGAGATTGAAGAGTTTGATCGAGAACAACTACGGCTTGCAGGTTGCTGGATCAGAGGACAATCTGAAGATTTACGGCAATCAACAAGAAATCCTTGAGCTGGCAGTTCACTCCATTGAAACGTTGAATGAGAAAACATCCGAAACGAGTGTCAGTCGCAGAATAACTGACAAATCTGTTGAATGGAGATTTAGAGGCGGGCTTGCGAGAATTGTGAGATTTCTGTTTAACAATGAATTGTTTGGTTTACCGAAGAAGTTTAAGACCGTGTCTGTGAACGTGTTTACAGAATCCTCCCCATCTGTAGTTGATATAAAGTGTGATTACCAAGAATATGTAACTGTAAAATATGAAATTGACGAGCTGGAAAATGCAGCAAGGACGCTACACGAGGACGAGTTCATACAACCAAAAACATTTTACTACAACATCAAAGTTAAGGAATTTATTCAAAGCAAGAAACGAGACGATAAGGTATTCTGTGAACTAAACGAAAAAGATAACTTGAATGTTATAATAATTAAGGCAAGAAAAAAGTCGTATATAAGCATAGCGAAAATAGAGCTTTCAAATTGGTAGAATTGAATTATTCTTTAACGGCTCATCAACACAGTGTTTATTGTTTGGGGTGCTTGTTTCAGTCAAATATTTTTTGGACTTTTTAGACAAAGTTCATCTAGTACCTAAATAAGTTGTATATCAGTAAAACAGACATTTTTAGCGGTAAATAAACATACTTTCCTTTTCAAAATCGGTTGAGAAATACACATTTCATGCGCGAAAGCTGTTTTTGATGGGGCATTTTCAATGCAAAATTCTGCTGCATGAAAAAAATATAGTTTTTCGAATTTTTATCTGAAAATGGCTTTAAATTGTTGGATATTCGTAAATTAAGACACCCTGAAATTATTATAGCAAAATATGAAGGCTAACTGAAGCAAAATATGAAGGCTAACTAAAGTTATTGGAAATTTCCTAATTTTCTGCTGTCACACCAACAAGCCCCCATCAAAAAATCATTTGGGCTGTAAAATATTTATTTCTCAACCGATTTTCAAAAGTAAGGTATTTTTATTTACCACTAAAAATACCAGTTCTTATGAAATATAATTGAAGTATGTATTATTTAAATTGCTCAAGGTACTGCAGAAAACCCTTTGGCTGAAACAAGCGCCCCAAACAATAGGTTATTTCGAGAGAGAGGGAAAGGATAACTATAGGAATTAGGAACCTCTTACTATCGAATAGATTCCTATGGTTGTTTAAATAATGTGTTTGGCAGATATACTCTAATACACGGGACCATCCGGTTTAAGTCCCCATCCGACGGTCGAGGATAAAGGCCAACAGGTAGAATTATAATACCACTCCCAGTATATTATTGACCAACTGTGCTTTCAGCCAACTCGAAAGAACATAAAAAAAACAAGTCAAATGATGAATGTGCAAATGCCGGATTGCGACTGAAGCATGGTTATGATCTGAATTCTCCTTCCTGGTGAATAAAAACATAAAACTGGATTCACGTTCTTGTTAACATTCAACAAAGGAATAGTTAATGAAAAACAGTAATAACACGAGTCAAATGTCTTGAATTACCTACTGTTAAAGGTTCTGTACATAAAGTAAAACTGTAATTATCCCCAACTTATCATATGGCATTGTATCACCCAGCAGTTTTCAATTTGCAGTTCCACTAGTAGCTTTTGACTTATGACATGATTTCGACAAGAATTACAAGTTTATAATTACAAAGGGCAATAACTCTAACTGAAAGAAGATTGGTTGTAGATCTCTGCACTTTCACTGCCCTTTATCAGTGTGTGAAGTTTCATTGCAGTCCCATTAGTATTTTCTGAGTTATGCTACGGACATGAATTATAATTATAAAATTCCAAATGACAATAATTGTATTTTGAATTAAGACAGGAGTTATGGTTTTGTGCTCTACACTTCCTCTAATTGCCCTTTATCACTGTGTGAAGTCCCAAGAGTGGAATTTGAGTTATGCTACGGACAAGAATTGTAAGTATAAAATGACGAAGGGCAATAACTCTAAGTTGAATGAAGAAAGAGTTACAATGGTCATTGTGCTCTGCACTTCTTCTTACTGCCTTTTATCATTGTGTGAAGTTTCAATTCAGTCCCATTAGTGGTTTTTGAATTATGCTCCGGATAAAAACTAAGTATAAAATTACAAAGGGCAATAACTATAATTTGAATGAAGATAGAGTTACTGTTCTTGCTCTCTGCACTTGCTCTCATTGCCCTCTATACTTGTATGAAGTTTCATTGTAGTCCCTTAAGTAGTTTTGAAGTTATGCTCCGGACAAAAATTCTAAGTATAAAATTACAAAGGGCAATAATTCTAATTTGAATAAGATAGAGTTACAGTTCTTGCACTCTGCACTTCCTCTCATAGCCCTCTATCATTGTGGTCCCATAAGTAGTTTTGAAGTTATGCTCCGGACAAAAGTGGGACAGATGGAAGGACAAAGCAGCGACTATATGCTCCCCAGAAAATTGAGCATGATAAGACCTTAAATGAGCACAACATGAATAATGGGGAATTCTACCACTCTGCCTGGATAGGTAGTGACCCTATTTAAGCTTGGGAACCGCAGCGGGCATTGGCTGAAGAGATGTTGAGTTTTACATTTGGTTATGTTTTTTATAACAACCAATATTATACAATGTTTTTTGTTTTATTTAGTAAAGAACAATAAAACATAAATTCAATAAATTTGTTGTTAACAAATACTTTATTATTTAAAATAACTATTATATTAATTGTATTGACACCAAATATTTATTACAATTCTGGACAATAATGTAAACCTGGAAATGTTTGCGCGCTATTAAATAACATTTGCAGTGTTCGTGGGGGGTCGGCGTCCGCGAACCTTTACAGCCACGAACATGTTTCATGTTGATCAACTGCAAACGTTTGTAGCTGAATGTGACTAAATGAACACACCTGTAAGTATTTATACATTAACTCCTTGGTGAATATTATACAATACATCCAATATACAGTTTCATATTCTAATTATTTTGTTCGTAAAAAATCTTTATATTGAATTAAATTCGAAGTAATCATTCAATGACATTGTTAAGGTTTATGTCAGACTCGTTTTACACGGCCTATGTCATTTGATAGTTGATAATGACCTTGGTGGTCGACATGGGGCATGTGTAGGGTGTAATATTACGTCATTAGGATATAGCTATAGAAATCTGTAGACCCATGAGAAGAAAAAAATCAAATATCAGCAAAGCAGGTTGCTGGACTTAAATAAAATATCGACAAAGTGGAGCGTTGTTTTTTTCCATTTGACCAGTGATTTTGTGTGTGAAAAACATCCGAGTTATCGGGAAACTGTGTTTTGGGACGAGACTGATCTATTTTCCCTTGATAGAGGATCTGAGTTTTATTCGATTAATGCACTGTCAAAAATACATTTACTTACCCGTGAACGCACCTGCACCTTGTGAATTATAGACCGATACAGTAATAAGTATTAAGTTACATATATTCCAATAATACAATTAGAAAATCACTGTGAGCAACAACAGTATACAGGTAACGTTTGTGATTTAATACAGTAAACACATATTAGGGTATGTTACATTGTGTACCAATGCTACTTAGCTTTCGCGATGTTCGCAGAGGGTCGGCACCTGCGCACCTTTATAGCCGTGAACATGGTTCATGTTGATTAACCACTAAAGAAAGTAGCCGCAAACGTTTCCATATACATTAGTTTCAATGATGTACAAGTGATCACCTTCATTAATGTTCTAATATCTTATCCTCCCAATTCCACTCGATCTTAGCAACGGTTTCTTAAAATATACATGCGGGGCCATTACGGCATTAGAAGGGCCAAAACTGAATGTCACTCGCCTGCGACTCTTTAATTATTCGTAATAGCCCTGTTCTATACAGAAACAAGATGGCTTATGCATTAATACAGGGCCACAACACCGTCATATTTCATAATGGTCCTATTACCATGTTGGCACTGATCCAAGTTTATTAAATTACATTACACTGTTTGGTGATCAATTATGAAAACATAAATTATTCTTTACAACTGAACAAAGGCTGGTCTAATCAATGAAACTCTTTGTGTAACTGTTATATAGCATCTTATACATTATAAATCAACGTGAACTAATACACAATAAATCAATGTCATCTCTATAACACTGATCTGAAGCATGATAAATCAATGAGCATTTTTAAATTCTCCATTATAATGTTCTTTGAATATTACATAAAGTTAGTTTGCCTTTAATTCTCTATTGCTTTTTATAGGACAGGGTACACACAAATATGTAATATGTAAACAAAGCCAGATAACTCTGACAGACCCTTAACTGAATCTTCATTTTATATCTGACATTAATTTATTGTGTACAACACGTTCAGCTTTATCTACAAACATTTATTCTTCATAATATATATCTTGCACCACATTTTCAGCTTAGTATAAAAAAAAAACAATCCATTTTCATGAGGTCATTAACACTTCTACAACTTCTGTTATTTCTGTATCAACTTCTGTTATTTCTGTATTATCACCAACGATTAATTTTTTATGCACCTCTGCATTGTCCGGGTTCAGATTTATCAGTCTGTTACTGGACTCGGCCAGCTCAGTGATGGAGATGCGGCCCAGCTGACGTATATATTTGGCAACAGATTCCAGCTCCTCCATAGTGATGTAGATAAATTTCCCCCTGTCATCAACAACACCCGTTAATTTGCCGTCTGCTTGCAGATCTTGTATCCGGTTTATACAATCCTGCAAGGATAACAGTTGTATGAACATTTTATTAATATTATACAAAAAAAGTTATACAAAAAAAGGTTTAAACATTTTGGTTTATGTTTTGGATAGGTTTCTTAAAGGGACACATGGCAATCTTTAGTTTTACCAAGATTTAAAAGTAGTATCTGATTTATTAATCGTGTATGATTTTGACTGCTTGCATACAATTAAATAAACGTTTGAGATTTCATTTTTTTCTTTCTTCGTTATTCTAGCAAATAGTTTAACTGTATGATTGGTGCAATATAATCAATAGTTAGTTATATACAAAAACAAATTGCTTTTAAATATACTTATAATTAATATTAATGATTGAACAAAATTATTGCAAAGTTATGTAGAAAATATAACGGGACATTGTGAGTTTTAAAACAATCAAGATTGCAGTGTGTCCCTTTAAGTCTTAACCCTCAACCCGCCACATACATGTAATGGACTGTTTTTTCTTTGAATTATAACCATTCCATTTATGTGATAAAGAGTTATTCTTAACCCTTAACCCGCCACATACATGTAATGGACTGTTCTTTCTTTGAATTAAGACCATTCCATTTATGTGATAAAGAGTTACGCTTAACCCGCCACATACATGTAATGGACTGTTCTTTCTTTGAATTAAGACCATTCAATTTATGTGATAAAGAGTTACTTGCAGGCTGATCTGGGTTTACAATGGAAGCAAAGGCTGTTATAGTCGGCTTAACGGGTTTAGGGTTAAAATTAAACCAATAGTCAAAGCAAAAAAAACAAAATCAGGAGAAATAGTCTTGTTATCCCACGTAAACTCTAAATCAGACGAGTAAGTCATTGCTATTGTAATAATACATTGTACTTATACTTTTACAACATTCTTTTCTGAAATTTTAAACATAAAACTAGAACCTGGTTTAAACACCCAGCAGTCGTTCTTGCCACAGACCTTTCCAAGGCAATATCAACCATTTTATGCTTGTGATGTCATATACCTCCTTGTAAAATTGATGCATGTTTCGAGGCATGTTTTTGGTTGACTGTGGTCCTTGAATGCTAAATTTCCTGTTCGACTTGTACATCTACTTTGATTTAATAACATTCTTAGTTCAAATTAAAACAGGAATCGGTAGACGACCAGAAGTTTGTCCTTACACTTACCTATGTACCTGTCAGTCTATAACAGGAATCGGTAGATGACCGGAAGGTAAAGACACTTACCTGTGTACCTGTCAGTCTATAACAGGAATCGGTAGATGACCGGAAGGTAAAGACACTTACCCGTGTACCTGTCAGTCTATAACAGGAATCGGTAGATGACCGAAAGGTAAAGACACTTACCTGTGTGTTGGGTTTAACAAGAAGCATTAAATGACTGGAAGACTGTTAAGACACGTACCTGTGTTCTCAGTTTAAAATGAGCAGCTAAATCCTCCAACATGACAACTTTCATCTCCTGAAGGTGAAAAAGACGAAAATACAGTTGGATAATCTATATACCGGTACTGTGGAAGATTTAAAGTACAACAAACAAAAATAATGAGTAGCATATGTAAGGAATATCAGTCTTTTACTATTTAAAAGTAGGCAACAGACTTACAGTGGGAGTAGATACAGGTACACCAATACATAGAACTGAATTGGGTTTTACGACGTACCAACACATGAACGGTTATATCGCACTTAACAGGAATGAACATGCCAGGCTCATCCTCCTTTTACATCAAAATAAAATATAGAGAATGGGTCTAGAACCTTCTAACCTGCAGAACTGCAGAGTTGCTGCAAATTCTATAGTAGACACTCCATTTACGATGGAGACACGTTTCCACGTTTGCATACGTGGTGTCATGAGTATGATAAAAAACGATAAAATTACCATGAAGGTCCTACCCCTCTGCCTCTAGCAGTATTTGCAGTGGTTGTATTCTACCCCGGTGACCACACGGGGAACACCAGTACATACAGAACAATGGTGAAGATATTGTAGCCAAAAATAATTCTTGGAAAAATCCCATTTTAAATATTTAAAACAGTAAAAAGATAATGATACCAAATTGAATTTAAAACATTTTAAATTTACAGGTTAACAAACATAGGGTGTTTATGACAGGATTTATGATTAACATTTTTCCGAAGTGAGTCATCAATGCAACTGAATTGGATTTTATAGTCGCACCAACAACTAAGTTCATATGCCAACTTTGCAGCTTCTGATGGTGGAGGAAAACACCAGTTGACCCTACGGGCAATTTTCGTGCACAGACTGGTACCCGGGTAAGGTTACATAGGAGCTATTTTATTTTCATATGTATGTACTGGAGAATGACAAAATATTTACCTTTATATAATTAATGAACTCCTGTAACAGTGACTGTGACTGAAATACAAACCAATACACAAGATTAGTACAAATACAAACCAATACACAAGATTAGTACAAATAAAACATAATCATCTGCAATTCTTGGGTGTTCTTTCAACAACTGATTCTCAGCTACAGAAGAACAAGGGACCACAGAGACCGGGCTTTTTTTGGAAATAGGGGAAGAGGCCCAGGCCTTTAATAAAGGGGGAAAAAGGCGTGATTTTAAGTTAAAGGGGAAACAATAATGTGATTTCGAGATATAGGGGGAACAGTGCATTAGGCAGAAATTGAAGATTTGGATGTGCAAATATGCAAAAGAGGTACATTTTAGATAAACTGTCTTCTATAAAATTTATCCCAAACATAATAATGTTGAGAAAGTTAGAGGGGGAAATAATGTTAAGCCTTTTTTTGGGGGAATTTTCTCAGCCAAAGAGGGGAAGAAAGTTTTGCTAGGGAAAGGGCCGAATATCGGCCTCTGTTTATGAAGGAAAAAAAAGCCCTGAGAGAGAAATGACGAAGAGAGAAAATCACTTCAAAAATGTTGCAGGTGAGCCTAAACCAATGCTGTGTTAAGGAAGATAGATAAAATACAAAGTACTACATGCTTAACTACCATGGCAGCAGATTTTAATACTAGTACCCATATATAGCAATGGCCACATACTGTGGCTCTGTGTGATTCATGGAGTCTTTAATAGGAAGAGGGTGACATACAGCAGATACAGATGGATCTTACTGACTGTGACAGACCGAAAATCAGATCTAAAAGTTAGAAAAAGAAAAGACAGAGAAAGAAATATGTAGGAGAGCAGATAGATTTATCACATAACTTTCTATGTAGGAGAGCAGATAGATTTATCACATAACTTTCTATGTAGGAGAGCAGATATATTTATCACATAACTTTCTATGTAGGAGAGCAGACAGATTTATCACATAACTTTCGTTGTGGGAGTTTAATAAGGCCATGGAATATTTATTTTATTACACTAGTGAAATAAATATGCAACTGATCACCTAATCATCGTTTGGTCTTTTCCGGTCAGATCGGAGTACATCCGAATTGTCTTTTTGCGATTTCCGTAACCGGTTAAAGACGGACGAGGTTGTTCCGTGGTTCGGTGTTGTACAGAGAAGACCGAGTCAACATACTATGTCATCATACATTATATATAGGCAGCTACACTAGTTAATAATGCTTACGAGATTTTTTTTGAGTTATGTGATAAATAGAATTTCACATTCGTGCTTATTCATATTTAATTTATTAAACTCGTTGGATAAAATTGATTTGATGCTTGGCACAGCCTCACATCTTATAATTTTATCCAACTCGTTTAATAAAATCCATATTATACAGGCACTCACGTCAGATCCTCTATATATAATTAAGGTAAAGAGAGTCGAAACAGAGACTTACATCTAGATTTGCTGCTTGTTCATCCACGCCCTCCTCATCTATGGAGAACATTTCCTTCAACTTGAGATATTCCTCGTGTTCACGTCTTTCTTCCTCTTCCTTCCTCAATTGCTTTTCCTCCTCCTGCAACACAGAAAACAATCTGCATGAGTGTTTTACTAAAGGTTGTATGTGTTGGCTTGTTAGCACACCCACATGTGTGTTTTACTAAAGGTTGTATGTGTTGGCTTGTATGCACACCCACATGTGTGTTTTACTAAAGGTTGTATGTGTGGCTTGTATGGACACCCACATGTGTTTTACTAAAGGTTGTATGTGTTGGCTTGTGCACACCCACATGTGTGTTTTACTAAAGGTTGTATGTGTTGGCTTGTATGCACACCCACATGTGTTTTACTAAAGGTTGTATGTGTTGGCTTGTATGCACACCCACATGTGTATTACTTAAGGTTGTATGTGTTGGCTTGTATGCACACCCACATGTGTATTACTAAAAGTTGTATGTGTTGGCTTGTATGCACACCCACATGTGTATTACTAAAGGTTGTATGTGTTGGCTTGTATGCACACCCACATGTGTATTACTATAGGCTGTTTGCGTTCGTTCTTACAAGGTTTTTCATGATCTTGTCATGACAACCTTGACCTTTGACCTACTGACCCCAAAATTAGTAAGGGCTATCCTTTCACCATGGACGGTCTACTTGTGAAGTTTGATGAATGTAGCTACAGAGGTTGAATAGTTACTGTGCAGACAAGGTTTTTCATGATCAGTTTATGGTGACATTGACCTATGAGCTACAGACCCACAATGAACAAGGTCCATCATTTCAACATTGACAGCCTACCCATGCAGTTTGATGAACATGATTACATAGGTTGAAAAATTATCTTGCGGATAAGTCTTTTTCATTATCAGGTCATGGCCACCTTTAACCTATTGATCTCAAAATGAATAGGTGTTATCCTCATACCATTGTCAGTCTACATGTGAACTTTTATGAACGTGGCTTCACGGGTTGGAGAGTTATGGAATTTGTGCAGATAAATCTGGTCATGGCATTCTAGACTTTTGGCCAACTGACCATATAACAATAGGTACACCTGCCGACCTAGACAGTCTAGTAGGTTATACATGAAGTTTGACTGCATTAATTATCAAACATGGCTTCCTTAAATAACCGGAAGGCGAGTTATCTACCCTCCTATTTTAGTGATTGGCTACAACAAGAAATGCAGGAACTATAAATCACCTGTTTAGTTTTAAAACTTTCCATTTAAGGACACAATTCCCAACGCTACTTGGTCATTGAAAAAGCATGGGAAGCTTGAATATTTACAGCCATCACGCTTTATGTCAGATCAACTCAGGAATATAAATTGAGGCCCGCTCTTAGTTTTTTATTTATATAGCATTGCTATGTTGAGGGTAAGAATAGCTTTACAACACTTTGTAATTTACTTTAATGAAGAAATATATGTTCATAATTTAGCTTTTGAATACAAAACTTATCTGGTATTTCTTAATTTTTTTAGACCAAAAATCAGAGCATATAAACACAATAAATATACAACATTCTTTAATGTGTTATTATGTTTACTGGTCACAAATGCTTTATTGGGTGGGCCTCATAATCGGAAGAAAAATTGAATATCACACTTTGCTCGTGAAATTGTATGGCTAACAGTAGTTTACAGTTACCTATAGAAATTCACTCCACCCCAAATACAATAGGCTCGAAATATGTCCTTAACTCAAAAACAAAGATAAAGCCCTGATCATAGATTCTTTTAAAGTTATGGATCTGAAACAATTGTTTACAGATCGATGGAGAGACAAAAAGTAAATGAAATTATGTCTATTAAGCACAGACCAACTGAGAACAAACAGTAGCAAACAAACATAACTGCATTTCAAGTCAAAACGGACATTTCCTAAACAACAGTTTTACCTCCGCAGCTTCATTTGCTTTTCTTCGTGCTTCTTCTTTATTTCTTTGAGCTTCCAATTTCTTCTCTCGTTCTTTCTTTTCTTCCCTATCCTGGAGTTCCATCTATAGGAGAAAACATTATTATGACACAAAATGTTGATTCAATCTTTACTCAACAAAGACTACCATCAGCAATATCTACGAATAGTGTTGGTTTGTTTTGAGATTTACCAGCAACTAAGTGCTACATTGTACATGTACATGTCTTTGCCATATAAGGAACGATATATGTACCTAATATGTATTTTTTGTATGGGGTTTAATGTCACTTTAACAATCTTTCAGTCACATTATGACAATGTCAACTTGTAGCATTGGTGAGCTCAATGCTCAACTCTATGATGCTGCCACACTGGATATCACAATATAGACATATATCATGATACACCACATGTTGCTGCCACACTGGCAGTGCTCAAGAAATAGGATAGCCCGACGCCCGGGGCTCCTCGAAATCCATTCCGGGCCTGTCTCATTTTGCAGACGAGGAGCCCGTCGGGCCTGTCTTAAAAAAAAAAAATCCCCCAAAAAAATCAGTTTTACTGGATCTCAAGCTCAAGTTCCTCAAGACAAAATACTCCATGTGTATTGTGAACTGTGAAAACACTTGCAATAAAGTAATTAAAATGTGTTATACACACATTGAAACAATAAAAAGTTCGAGAATTTTGTCTGGCTTCGTGTCGCCAGTTTGTCACAACTTTGAGGTCGACAATTGTTGACATAAAACTCATTATTCTGCTATTAGAGTTGTGTTTTCTTTCCTTTGTGATAAGAAATACCGTTTTTGTCATTAAAAACACACTAATGCATGAAAAAAAAATCGTTATTGATGGTATTTCGATTGAATGTTTGTGAAATGTTCGGGCCGTAAAAGTGCGGTGTCATAGTAGTTCGGATGGTACATAATTTCGGATATTTTATTTTTTTTTTTACATAATCAAATAAGAAAAACTGTCCTTTACAAATACATGTTGGTGGAAAGAAAAATTTGTATACTGTATATGTATAAATACAGATATAAAGTATATTTCTATTCATTATTTAAGGTGTAAGGAGTTCCTGGAATCCTACTTTTAAATGAATTCTAGTCTAGGCTCCCAATTCTTTACTTGGAGAAAGTGGTGACAAAAAGAAAATATATAGCCAGAGGAGGCTCTGATAGTCTCATAAAACCTGATTAAAAATTTGGCTCCAAGTTTAGCTCCAGTTTCACCAAGTCGGCTCTGATTAGTATCGTTTGGCAAAAGTGCTAGCCTAAGTACTCTCCTTTGCATTGGTTATAAATTACTACGTAATATTCTATTCTAACATATTTTAAATGAAATGGTAAATAAGTCCGCTGACCAGGGAGCATAAAGTGGTAGCAAAAAGAAAAATCTAGTCAGAGGAGGTTCTGAGCTTGATTAATACATACGTAACAAATGTGTGCTATAAAAGTGAATAAAGACACATTTCCAATAAGAAAAAAATATTGGACCTTTCCATTTTAAATCAGGGCCTGTCCATTTCAAATCAGGGCCTGTCCATTTCAAATCGGGGCCTGTCCATTTTCAGAAGCAACAAGCCCTGGGCCTGTCTCTTAAAATAATTTTCTTTGAGCACTGACTGGATATCACAATATAGTCTTATAGCATGATACACCACATGGTGTTGCCACAATGGATATCACAATATAGTCATATAGCATGATACACCACATGGTGTTGCCACAATGGATATCACAATATAGTCATATAGCATGATACAACACATGGTGCTGCCACACTGGATATCACAATATAGAAATATAGCATGATACACCACATGGTGCTGCCACACTGGATATCACAATATAGTCATATAGCATGATACACCACATGGTGTTGCCACAATGGATATCACAATATAGTCATATAGCATGATACAACACATGGTGCTGCCACACTGGATATCACAATATAGACATATAGCATGATACACCACATGGTGCTGCCACACTGGATATCACAATATAGTCATATAGCATGATACACCACATGGTGTTGCCACAATGGATATCACAATATAGTCATATAGCATGATATACCACATGGTGCTGCCACACTGGATATCACAATATAGTCATATGGCATGATACACCACACTGGATATCACAATATAGTCATATAGCATGATACACCACATGGTGCTGCCACAATGGATATCACAATATAGTCATATAGCATGATACACCACATGGTGTTGCCACAGTGGATATCACAATATAGTCATATAGCATGATATACCACATGGTGCTGCCACACTGGATATCACAATATAGTCATATAGCATGATACACCACACTGGATATCACAATATAGTCATATAGCATGATACACCACATGGTGCTGCCACACTGGATATCACAATATAGTCATATAGCATGATACACCACACTGGATATCACAATATAGTCATATAGCATGATACACCACATGGTGCTGCCACAATGGATATCACAATATAGTCATATAGCATGATACACCACATGGTGTTGCCACAATGGATATCACAATATAGTCATATAGCATGATATACCACATGGTGCTGCCACACTGGATATCACAATATAGTCATATAGCATGATACACCACATGGTGTTGCCACAATGGATATCACAATATAGTCATATAGCATGATATACCACATGGTGCTGCCACAATGGATATCACAATATAGTCATATAGCATGATACACCACATGGTGTTGCCACAATGGATATCACAATATAGTCATATAGCATGATATACCACATGGTGCTGCCACACTGGATATCACAATATAGTCATATAGCATGATACACCACATGGTGCTGCCACAATGGATATCACAATATAGTCATATAGCATGATACACCACACTGGATATCACAATATAGTCATATAGCATGATACACCACATGGTGTTGCCACAATGGATATCACAATATAGTCATATAGCATGATACACCACATGGTGTTGCCACACTGGATATCACAATATAGTCATATAGCATGATACACCACATGCTGCTGCCACACTGGATATCACAATATAGTCATATAGCATGATACACCACATGGTGCTGCCACACTGGATATCACAATATAGTCATATAGCATGATACACCACATGGTGCTGCCACACTGGATATCACGGTTGTTGGTCTATATATTCTCTCTCAGACATTGAAATAGTAGTGTTATATTGCATTTATGCAGGCCAAGATGAACAGACACAAAACGCTGCAAAATTCAGTTCAACAATTATCTTTACGTAAACGCGTCATAAAGAAAACCGTACTAAATTTTACAAAACTGTTGGATTCTTGATAAATGTTATGCGACAAAATTAAGACAGAAAGTGGCATGTGTTCCCGAGTACATATGCCATGACCAGTGCATCACGTTTGTATTTTATGTTTTTCAAAATGAAATATGGTCGAGGTATTGGTGACGATTTTCGATCACTGGTAAATTAACAAAAGATTATTTGAACAAACAATACTTCATATATAAAAAAGTTGCGTTTCCTTTAGTATAGTATCACAAAATAACTATGATTTTACCTCTCTTTGTCTCTTTTTTTCAGCCTTTTCCTCCAGTTTCTTGAGCTTTTTGGCCCCAATCTTCCCCTCAGAATGCTCAAAGTCATCAAACATATCCTCCTCATCATCATCTATCGAGCCTCCTCGACCAGGGACTTCTTCTTCTTCTACAGACAAACCATACAATATTTTATCATGTTATATATATCAGATGTGACATGAATAGCCTTGACATCTTGGATCATCATTCGATTTACAATAGATGTGGTCATAAAAACCAAGAATATAAAAATCTTTATTTATTTCATTTATTAGCACAAAATATTAGTAACAAGAGTATTAGCATAAAATATAGTAGTTTGTTTAATATCTGACGATGTATACTAAAAGATTTTGTAGTTTTGATTTCATATGGGGGAAAAGGTTACATTTTAGCTTTGTGGGGAAAACTGACAAAAAATGACCTCAAAAAACAAAACACGTTTCAAATTGACATATATTCTGGCTCAGAAGAAGTCAAAATTATATTAAGTTCTGCCATCTTTCTAGCATTTAAAATGCATTTTACCAGAATCATCGTCTGCCATCTGCATTCTGTTGCGCCTGATTGGTCGACGTCTGACACGCCCACCAGGCGGACCATTGTTTTCCCTGGGTCTTGGTCTGGCAGCAGCTACAGGAGGGGCATCATCTCTTTCCTTGACGCCACGTCCTTTTTCTTGAAATAATGTTAACATAGGACATTAATTAACATTAAATGGACTAACATGTACATGTGTCATTAACAGTTTAGTCAATGAAATACTGTATAACAGCAGTTGTTTATGACAACATTGTGTTATGTCTTCAGGACCTTCTCCGAAAGTGTGAATTGGGACTTGTGCCACATACTAGGGTCCAAGATACCTATGGCCGGTGCAGAATAAGAGAACAAAAACGCTGCCGGTATATGCCTAACACAGCTAGGAATTCATCATTCCTGGAAATATGATGTGTTTTACAAGGCAATGGACCCGAAATTATTACCACAGTAGCGAAATTAGCTTACTTTAAGTTAAATGCACATACCCATACAAACTGTGCTTGTTCTTAAGACTTTTGCCACAAATGGTATTTCAATTCATCCAGCACTTTCTGAGATTAGCTCTCCCAAAGTCTTGGACACGAAAGAATTAGTATGGCCGTGTACATTTGGGAGGGCTAATCTCAGATAATGCTGGATGATTTGAAAAAAACGTTTGTGGAGGGGTAAGAGGTAATTATGTAGGGTTATCTTTACTTTAACAAAATTTGTTGAACATTCAGAAAGTTAGAAGCAAAAACATCCCTGAATTGAGCGCTTTGCTAAAAAAAAATTGGCAGTCACAGAACCCAATCAAGAAGTCATGTGGTTTCACTGCGTAAGTACACTGACATTTACTTTGGCAGGCTTTAATGCAAGAAGACTCTGACAGTCACATAAAACTGCAAAGGCCAAATGCACATGTCAAGGATTCATTGCAAGACTATCGTATTGATACTAGTGTTGGGAATCGGCTGAATATCCATTATCGATCACCAGAATATTTAAGTGATCGATGATCGATCATTAATCGATCATTAATCGATTAAACATGGCTGCTAAATATAACAAGTGTAAAACTTTTTCAGACTTTAATAAAGAAAAGTAACACATTTCAAGTATGTTGTGGTAAAAAAGCAGCTGAATGAAACTGACCAGCATTTATTTGAAGTATAAGTTGTGATGCACCCTAGAGATATCATATGTAATTACTGGTACTTGTTGCAAAACTGTAACATTTTAGTATAAGAGAATGAAATAATTTAAGCCAATATTTTTCAACCGAGTAAAGTCGATCATGAAAATTGTAATCGATTAATCAGACTAAAAGCTTAACTGATCGATGATCGATCAATGGGAACAACACTATTTGAAACTAATTATAAATAAAGAAGGATATATGATAGTCCTCTGCAGAACCCTTGGTGTGATCCCAGGGAAACAAGTCTTTATCTAAAGTGAAGAATAATCATTTGTTATCCATTTCACACTAAAATTTTAATCAATAAAAACATATTGATAAGAAATACATTAGTTTAAATGTACGTATGTATTGTACTTCACTGTGCGTTTGCCTGTAGTGATGTCATACAATGAAGCCAGCTGACAATGTAGATATAATGTTAAACCTACATGTAGCTGTTTATTAATTAATGTTAAATATATCTCAATTTGCCTTAAATGTGATATGAAATAGATTAAACATTCATTGAGTAAGTAAGAGCATTTATTTAGGGTTGTGTTGCGTTTTATTTGAGATCTTAAGTTTTTAAATGAGTAGGGTGACCGTGAGCAGTCTGAAATTATCCACACGTTTTTTGGTCAAACACAATGAGACTTCCCAGGGCTTTTTTTTCCCAATTTTGAAAAGAAAATTCCCAATTGAAACACTGAAAAGTAGCAAAAATGTGACAAGTATTGAATATATGAAATGCTTTTAAATGCCTCTGTTGATCTTGTTGTAATCAATAATGTACAAACAGTATGAAAGATACAATTATGAAATAAATGTTCGACTGTTTTGTTTCCCAATTTTAAGAAAAATCGTGCTAAAATTCCCAATTTTGAGGGTATGGGTTATGTTCCCAAAATGTAGAAAAAAGCACTGCTTTCTATAGGTCATGCAATATGCATACGATCCTATAGGATCAAACTGGCATCACAGGGATCATCTATAAACATCCATATGTTAAAAAAAAAAAGCAGCACACCAGACGTACCTAAATGACACTAATCAACGAGTACACTTAAAATAAAATTATACAAACGACACCAGGGGTCTGGAAATATTTTGAAAATCCACTTGCCCTGCCCAAAATGTCACTTGCCCTGATTTCAAAAGTCACTTGCCCCACAATTAAGCTACGTCGAGACCGCACGCTCAGTTAAATCCTTTTCTCTCACTGTTTTTATTGTCATATTTTTTTTACATAATTTCATTGTAAAATTAATGACTTAAATTATGAAGGATCAGAGCTACAGGTTGTTACCATTATGCACATATCAGTGTTTTACTCCACCGGTGGGAGAGGGGGAGTGGGGTGTCAGTGGGGATTTCCGAGGATATAACATCGCTGATGAACCTGGTACCAAATTGGTAGACTCTAATGCCTATGGAATTAAGATGTACAAGATGCTTGCTCCTAGTGCAGTAATTACAAAAGGGCAGGCAGATAACAAAAAAAAAGATACATGAGGTCGAACAAAACTTTTTTCTACTTCTACTTTTACTTTTTTTAAAGACTACACCAGATAAAAAGAATGAAAAAAATGATGCATTAGGTCAAACAGAACTTTTTTCCTACTTTCACTTTCGTTATATAATTCATGTAGATAATTCTTAAGTGTTGGAAATTATTAGCCTAAATCTGACTGATACTGTAGTTGTTTTTCTGCTAATATCTTTTGAGATGCCAAATTGCAATTCTTCGAATAATTATCGAAATTAGCCAAGGTCGAAGCACATCTTGGATACAATGGCAAATTTGATCAAAACAAAAACACGCCATTCCGTCATTGATCTCGGATTCATTCAAAACAAACATGGCATTTTGAAATAAAAACAGATGCACACCTATTCATTACGACATGCGTCGATAGTCTCTTTGCCCATCAAACAACGCCGTCAAATTGCCACAATCGTTTAATTGCCCTACTTGTTTACAAATTGGTTTGATTGAATCGCCAATTGTTTCACTCTACCACGTGGTAGTGAACGGGAGTTGTTTCATTGGCTGATAAAAATACATCGGTTATTTGATTGGATAATATGGATACAGTACTAGGTCAAGTGTTGCGTCATGATTTTTAATTACTGAACAGAATATTACCTACGACACACTGACCGACATACAAAGCGACAACACCATCTCAATAACTGATTTACACACTGATGTGAATTTCACACTAATCTGGCGCGTGACTTACTTCCTGCATAGAGGGGCTCGTTACGAGGGTATTTTTCACACAGTATACGCATTCTAAAAACCGCCCATCTTCAACTGAAGATTGCACCCCAAGCGTTCCTCGGCCAATCAAATTTTGATAAACTGTCAAGTGGGAGGGATTAAACAATAACGAACAACACGGGTCAGCTTTATGACACTGATCAGTAATTGCTCGCGGCGAAAGCGACGGGTGGTTAATTACTACGCAATTATCAGCAAACTTCACAGTCCAGGCAAATTTTCCCTTGATTTTTATCTAATAATGAAACGTCCATCGGGCAAGTGACGGACAACCAGATTTACGAAGGTCACCTGCCCGCACCCAAAACCCACTTGCCCGGGGCGTCGGGCAACCATATTTCCGGAGCCCTGGACACTTGCAAATATGGCTAAAATATTTAAAAAATATGCTTGCCTCAATCTCCCTCCAAGATATTGCTAACTTCGAGGTTGCAAAACACATTATGAGGTTCTAAACTACAGCTGGGATGATAATTAAGTCATATAAAGCCCTGATTAGAGGTTACAGTTGTAACGGTGCCAACTTAAAACTTATTAAAAATGAATTTGTGTGTTGCCAGTTTCTTACCAGTTTCAGTGCAAATTGCAATATGGAATAGTTTTTTCAGATATTTACGTACAAAACTTGGTTTTATTTATTAACAGATAATCTTACTTTTGTCTCCACCACCGCAAAATACTGAAATACCCACGATAACGATGACAATAATGCCAGCGGTGACCAAATAAACAAGAGCTGGATCAAATGCCATGTTGACAAATTGAAAACGGGAAATAAACAACCAGTGTGTCGTAATAGATGCAATACCATTAGATTAACTATAAAAATTGTGTCCATAGGACATGGATATCCCCGCGTCCCAGAGAGGAATCCGAGAACCTGCCCTACTCTTAATATGACCTAAGGTAAAACCTTGAGGCGAGCACAGAAAACATTTGAAATAATATAGACTGTGTTTATCAAATATAATTATGTTAAGAGTTTAATGTTTACTTTCAGAATAGGCTGTACTTTAGAACTATTGTTTTATTTAACATATATTTGATAAACCAGACAGACAGGTAAGCCGGACAGAGATCCAGACAGACAGACCCAAAAGATAGCCAACCAGACAGACAACAAGCAGGCAGGCAGGCAGACAGACAGACAGACACACCAGACAGAGAGCCAAACAGAAAGATGATACAGAGAGCCAGCCAGACATATCAGACAGGGAGCCAGACAGACAAACAAACCAGACAGAGACCCAGACAGAAGGACACACACACCAGACAGAGAGCCAGACATACCAGACAGAGAGCCAGACAGAAAGACAGACAGAGAGCCAGACAGAAAGACTATACAAAGAGCCAGACAGACAGAGGGCCAGACAAGACAGACAGACAGACAGACAGACAGACAGACCAAACATAGAGCCAGACAGACAAACCAGACAGAGAGCCAAACAAACCAGACAGTCAGAGAGCAAGCCAGCCAGAGCCAGACAAACCACACAGTCAGAGGGCCAGCCAAGCAGACAGAGCCAGACAGACAAACCAGACAGAGACAGACAAACCAGACAGTCAGAGACATCCAGCCAGGCAGACAGCACACAGAATATATCTCACAGATACGTGGCATACTCCCTTACTCCCGGGAGTAATTTCGAAAAACAAAACAACAAAAATAAGAAATCCTAAAAAGTTGAAAATGAAAAATCAGAGCGGGTAGGGTAGAACGGAAGATGAAGCGGGTAAGGATGGAAAATTGCCGATTTTCTGAGTGCATAAAATGTCTATATTTCTGACAAAATATCGCCTGTACGTGCACCATTTTGGTCCAAAGATTTAAATGAATATATCGGTTGAGGTCTGCCTACCACAATGCCCACTCTCCCCAACCCTTGACCCCCCATTCTCGTGCATAAGTGGGACATCTACTCCCAAACCCTTCCCCACTGGGCGCTTCACACCTCATATTAGGAGTATGTTGAAAACAGGCCATGCTACGCCCCTGTCTCCCCTCCACTTTTAAGAACCAGTTTTGGATCAAATATAATACAACTAACAGGAAAAGTTCACCAATTTTATTTGCTCTGATTATCCACATTAGCTTTACATTGATATAATTTAATTAAACCACTGAATGCTCCCTCAATACCAGAACACATGGCAATTTTGAAGCTTGTAAAAAACAAACTAGCATCTGGATTTATTAATCCAGCATCATTGTGACTTTTAAACCTGCTTGCCCGTAATTAAACTTTGACTTTTCAGTTTTTTTCTTTTTTGTAACAAATGGATGAATATATTATTGGTGTAGTATCATCAGCAGTAGTAATATGTAAAAACAATTTTCTCCGACCTGTTCTAATAATAAATATTAATGATTGCAAAAATGCAAGTCATGATTAAAGACGAAGGAGATGGTGTGAGTTTTAAAGACGAAGGAGATGCTGTGACTTTTAAGACGAAGGAGATGCTGTGAGTTTTAAAGAGGAAGGAGATGCTGTGAGTTTAAAGACTAAGGAGATGCTGTGAGATTAAAGACGAAGGAGATGCTTTGAGTTTTAAAGATGAAGAAGATGCTGTGAGATTAAAGACGGAGGAGATGCTGTGAGATTAAAGACGGAGGAGATGCTGTGAGATTAAAGATGAAGGAGATGCTGTGAGATTAAAGACGAAGGAGATGCTGTGAGATTAAAAACGGAGGAGATGCTGTGAGATTAAAGATGAAGGAGATGCTGTGAGATTAAAGACGAAGGAGATGCTGTGAGTTTTAAAGACGAAGGAGATGCTGTGAGTTTAAAGACGATGGAGATGCTGTGAGATTAAAGACTAAGGAGATCCTGTGAGTTTTAAAGACAAAGGAGATGCTGTGAGTTTAAAGACTAAGGAGATCCTGTGAGTTTAAAGACTAAGGAGATGCTGTGAGTTTTAAAGACAAAGGAGATGCTGTGAGTTTAAAGACTAAGGAGATCCTGTGAGTTTAAAGACTAAGGAGATGCTGTGAGTTTAAAGACTAAGGAGATGCTGTGAGATTAAATACTAAGGAGATGCTGTGAGTTTAAAGACTAAGGAGATCCTGTGAGTTTAAAGACTAAGGAGATGCTGTGAGTTCTTAGTCTTGTGAGTTTAAAGACTAAGGAGATGATGTGAGTTTAAAGACTAAGGAGATGCTGTGAGTTTAAAGACTAAGGAGATGCTGTGAGATTGAAGACTAAGGAGATGTTGTGAGTTTAAAGACTAAGGAGATGTTGTGAGTTTAAAGACTAAGGAGATGCTGTGAGTTTAAAGACTAAGGAGATGTTGTGAGTTTAAAGACTAAGGAGATGCTGTGAGATTAAAGATGAAGGAGATGCTGTGAGTTTAAAGGTGAAGGAGATGCTGCGAGATTAAAGATGAAGGAGATGCTGTGAGATTAAAGATGAAGGAGATCCTGTGAGTTTAAAGACTAAGGAGATGCTGTGAGTTTAAAGACTAAGGGGATGCTGTGAGATTAAAGATGAAGGCGATGCTGTGAGATTAAAGATGAAGGAGATCCTGTGAGTTTAAAGACTAAGGAGATGCTGTGAGTTTAAAGACTAAGGAGATGCTGTGAGTTTAAAGACTAAGGAGATGCTGTGAGATTAAAGATATAGGAGATGCTGTGAGTTTAAAGACTAAGGAGATGCTGTGAGATTGAAGACTAAGGAGATGCTGTGAGATTAAAGATGAAGGAGATGCTGTGAGTTTAAAGACTAAGGAGATGCTGAGAGTTTAAAGACTAAGGAGATACTGTGAGTTTAAAGACTAAGGAGATGCTGTGAGTTCTTAGTCTTGTGAGTTTAAAGACTAAGGAGATGATGTGAGTTTAAAGACTAAGGAGATCCTGTGAGTTTAAAGACTAAGGAGATGCTGTGAGATTAAAGACTAAGGAGATGCTGTGAGTTTAAAGACTAAGGAGATGATGTGAGTTTAAAGACTAAGGAGATCCTGTGAGTTTAAAGACTAAGGAGATGCTGTGAGATTAAAGACTAAGGAGATCCTGTGAGTTTAAAGACTAAGGAGATCCTGTGAGTTTAAAGACTTAGGAGATGCTGCTAGTTTAACGGCTAAGGAGATGCTGTGAGATTAAAGATGAAGGAGATCCTGCGAGTTTAAAGACTAAGGAGATGCGGTGTGTTTAAAGACTAAGGAGATGCTGTGAGTTTAAAGACTAAGGAGATGCTGTGAGTTTAAAGACTAAGGAGATGCTGTGAGTTTAAAGACTAAGGAGATGCTGTGGGTTTAAAGACTAAAGAGATGCTGTGAGTTTAAAGACTAAGGAGATGCTGTGGGTTTAAAGACTAAGGAGATCCTGTGAGTTTAAAGACTAAGGAGATGCTGTGAGTTTAAAGACTAAGGAGATCCTGTGAGTTTAAAGACTAAGGAGATGCTGTGAGTTTAAAGACTTAGGAGATGCTGTGAGTTTAAAGACTAAGGAGATGCTGTGGGTTTAAAGACTAAGGAGATCCTGTGAGTTTAAAGACTAAGGAGATGCTGTGAGTTTAAAGACTGAGGAGATCCTGTGAGTTAAAAGACTATGGAGATGCTGTGAGTTTAAAGACTGAGGAGATCCTGTGAGTTTAAAGACTAAGGAGATGCTGTGGGTTTAAAGACTAAGGAGATCCTGTGAGTTTAAAGACTAAGGAGATGCTGTGGGTTTAAAGACTAAGGAGATGCTGTGAGTTTAAAAAAAGTCAAGATTGCCGTGTGTCCTTTTAATTATCCCATTATTAAACTGTTAGAAACAACAAATCAATACATGAACTGAATTGGGTTTTAAGGCACACCAACACATGAAAGGTGCTTAACAGGAATGAACGTGCCAGGATCATCCTCTATTTACATCAAGATAACAAAATGGAGAATGGGCCTAGAACCTTCTTACCTGAAGAATGCAGAGTTGCTGCAAATTCTATAGTAGATGCTCCATTTACGGTGGAGCCACGTTTCATGGTGTCATGACAAAGACCTTGAATAAGCATGATAAAAAATGACAAAATGGATATGAAAGCGGGGTCCTACTACATCCACATGCATGAATGTCACCCCACATTCCATATCAATTAACATATCTGTTTTCGATATGTAAATTTAACATGATTGTGTAATATATGAACCATTTTACTGGTAATAACATTAAAGGGACACACGGCAATCTTGATGTTTAAAACTTGAAGCGTTCCATTAGTTTTTCTACAAGCTTGCATTTGTTCAATCACTAATATTAATTATAAGAACAGTATAAAGGAAATTATGTGTACACACCAATAATATATTTAAACCTATGGTAGAATAAGAACTCAACATTTTATATATCTATATGCAAGCAGGCGTAACGTCAAAATGATACAGGATAAATAATTTGAGGAGCTAATTTTAAGGATTGACAAAAACTTCAAGATTGCATGTTTCCCTTTATTCATCATTTAATAATTTTCCTCACACTATATTCATAATATTTAAATAAAATCAATTAATTATATGTATTACTTTAATATTAAAAAACATGTCAGATACATACATTGCACACATGTTAATCACTTTAATGTGAAACAACCCACGTCAAATACATACGTGACATACAAGTTAAAGGGCCACATGTCAATCCTAAGCTGTGTTATATAATGTTCAAGCCGCAACTCAAACCAAATGTCTACAAAAGTGTGATTTTGTTTTTTCAAACCCTAACTCAACACGCGGAATTGTTTATTTTTTATTTTGTAGTTTGTTGTCTTAAACAAACGACATAACAAAACATGTCACTAGCTTTGAGGAAAATTAAATATTTGTTATAAATTGAAAAATAATCTTTTCTCTCTATATTAAGGACATTTCCTACAGTTATGTATATGCATATTTTTCACTAATACATCCCTAAGAACGATTATGTACACAAATACCATACCATAAATAGACAGTGAAGACATCTGTTGATACACTAATACACTCCGGTATAGTTACAGTATTTGATACAGGCAACAGAGATTTATTGGTTTAGCCACTGTGTTGATACACCAATACACTCGGGTATAGTTTCAGTATTTGATACAGGCAACAGAGATTTATTGGTTTAGCCACTGTGTTAATACACTAATACACTCGGGTATCGTTACAGTATTTGATACAGGCAACAGAGATTTATTGGTTTAGCCACTGTGTTGATACACTAATACACTCGGGTATAGTTTCAGTATTTGATACAGGCAACAGAGATTTATTGGTTTAGCCACTGTGTTTATACACTAATACACTCGGGTATAGTTTCAGTATTTGATACAGGCAACAGAGATTTATTGGTTTAGCCACTGTGTTGATACACTAATACACTCGGGTATAGTTACAGTATTTGATACAGGCAACAGAGATTTATTGGTTTAGCCACTGTGTTGATACACCAATACACTCGGGTATAGTTACAGTATTTGATACAGGCAACAGAGATTTATTGGTTTAGCCACTGTGTTGATACACTAATACACTCGGGTATAGTTACAGTATTTGATACAGGCAACAGAGATTTATTGGTTTAGCCACTGTGTTGATACACTAATACACTCGGGTATAGTTACAGTATTTGATACAGGCAACAGAGATTTATTGGTTTAGCCACTGTGTTGATACACTAATACACTCGGGTATAGTTACAGTATTTGATACAGGCAACAGAGATTTATTGGTTTAGCCACTGTGTTGATACACTAATACACTCCGGTATAGTTTCAGTATTTGATACAGGCAACAGAGATTTATCCTCTGAGGATATTCAAGACAAGAAAGATAATATTCCCCCCTATTTCTGCATTTATCATGCATTTTTCTTCATATATAAATATAGTAGGATCATACAGATTGAGACTGAATAAAATTAGTGCAATTTGATTTGATTTTTATTTAGTTATTAAATTTCTTATTTTTGCTTAATTAATAGGTTGTACTGAAATTATAGGAAATTTGCCACAAATGGTATATGTGTCATATAATCTCAGAAACCTATTCATAGGAAAAATATGAAAGACTGTAGGACACGTCCTTAATATAGATATTGATATACATATATATTGTGTGTATATATACCGGTATATATGTACCCATTAACAGCTGTATGCAAACTGATACACTGAAAATAGAGTAATCAATAACAATCTGAGTTGCAGTTTACACATCTGTCCGTCATGGAGAGAATTAAATGTGGTTTTAGTTAGAAAAAAAATATTTCCAGTGGGTTTATCATGTTTATATTGTCCCAGATCAATACCTGGTAGACGAGCCTTGAATATCTTCTATACCAAGGGCCTTCGGCCCCGGTTTTGATGTGTTTTAAGTCTCAAACACCAGGTTTTGATCTCGCACAATATAAACCCGCTGGAAATATTTTATTACTTATCTAACATGGAATTAAATTGAATTGGTTTTTAAGGCGGGCCAACACATGAAAGGTTATATGGTGCCTAACACAAATGAACATGCCAGGCTCATCCTCCATTTACATCAAGATAAAATATGGCCAATGGGTATAGGACCTTCTTAACTGCAGAACTGCAAATTCTATAGTAGACACTCCATTTACGATGGAGCCACGTTTCCACATTTGAATTTAACTGACATAGATTTTTATGTATTTAATACATACTATTTCGAGAGATTGAACATAATACAAACAAATTCTCACAACTTGCATTGTACTGATCTATATATATATCGATCCTGTTTTTAACAATTTCAATTTGTTGTTTGAACATAGTGCTGGTTTAGACTAATGTAGTCCTTGTTTTGGATGTTTTCTGACATTGAAAATTGTTTAACTGAATGTTGTTTAACGGCTCATCAACACAGTATAGGTTATTTAGAGTCGCCCCAGAGAGAGGGGAAGGATACATAGGAATCCGGGAACCTTGCCCGACTCTTATTATCGAATAGATTCCTATGATTTTTTAACATGCTCGGAGGATAGACCGATACACGGGACTGCCCGGTTTACGCCCCCATCCGACGGATATAAGGGAAAGTGTCTTGCCCAAGAACACACCGACGGAACTCAGTGGCACCACGGAGGATTGAACCCGGGGCCTCCAGTTACAAATCCACCGCGCTACTGACAGCGCCACGCCAGCCCTCGTTTAAAATGACGTCCTAACGGGTGAAGGACATTACGTCAGAGGTCTTGATGGAATTGTAAAAACTCCAGAGTAACCAATCGCCATTGAGTAATTTTAATAAATGTTAGATTTCCCTTTAACACAGCATATAAGGTTATAATTTGAACAGTTAAACCACACAGTCCATATGGCTTTATATTAGTATAAACATTTTAATTTTACATTGATAACGAAACAAGCTACATAGCTTGTTTTTGACTTTAAGTCTAAAGTACTTGATTTATACAAATCAATCTCCATGGCATGGGTGACAACTGTTACTGTTTAGCATGGAAGAAACCCATGTGTACTACCCAAATATAAATCAGCTACTATGCTCAAAGTTACAAGAAGTGTACATTTATATGCACATAATGTAATGTCAACAAAAACATGTCATTTAAAATGTTAAACCACTCGGCACTGAAGTAAATAACTTTTAACAGTTCATTTTATCAAATGATTGTGAATGAACAAATTAATTTAAAAATCATCCACTCTATCGAGAATGTATCGATAATACAAAGAATGAAGACTTTGGGAACAATTATTTAAATACGACCACCCAAACACTCCAAAACAACCGAAAGTGCCTTTCACTGCAATGTTACATTAAATGCACTTTACACAAACACTGAAAACTGAGATTCAGTGTTGCATGCACCAGACAGGTGTCATATTTTACTACTATTTGAGATTAATAAATTTATATTATGTGTTTTTAAGGCATACCAACACATGAACAGGTTATATGGTGCCTAACAGGAATGACATGCTGGGCTCGTCCTCTATTTACATCAAGATATAATACGGAAAACCGGCAGAACTGCAGGGTTGCTGCAAGTTCTATAGTACATGTAGAGACTCCATTTACGAAGGAGCTATGGTTCCACATGTCATAATGAAGACCTTGAATGAGCATGATAAAAAATGATAAAATGAACATGTTGGGGAGGGGCGACAACCACACAGGGAAATAACAGAAAAATACAAAATATTTAGTAATATATACAAACCATTACAAACAAGTATATATATAACCCAAAAATTAAAGCATTTGCATATTTTACTCAATATTACAAACTGTTGTATTTCTGTGTATATCTCTAAATAGTATACATGAACATACATCTGTCAGGTTAAACTTTCAACACAAACAGCATTTCAAGTGAATAATTTTGGCTAAAAAACAAAGCATGAGTACCATATAGTTTCTTCAACTTTTAATGCTTGAAAACAACATAATCATGAATGATACCCTTTCGAATGCCACTAACAGTTAAAATTAACTCATTATAATTTAGGACATAGGGCTTCAAAGCTTTTAAAATGCCCAAGTGCCTGCCGGAAATTTGACCAATCAAAGCTCATGTGTACATTGTATCTCTCTGATTTAAGCAATTCATTTGCAGCTCTCACATCATTAGATAATCTGCGATGGAAACTCCGCAACAATTCTACTGTCTGTCTGCCTAATTAACTTTGAACGTGATGATGAAACCTACTCTAAATTTATACCGACTCTTACTTTTAACCTACTTTGAAAAGCTCGCCAAAAGGCCTTGTGTCATAGGGCAGGCCTTGTGTCATAGGGCGAACAAAAATAAAAACTTGAAGTAGTATTTCACATAATATCTAAATTGTAATGCGAGCAGACGACAAGATTCGTATATCAAATTTTTAATGCTCCATTGCTTTTAGCTAAATATAGCAAAAACATGTAAACAGCTTTTTGTATGGATTCATTTAAATTTATCACATGATTGTGAATATTCATATATATAAAAGTGTTTTTATATGGTGATATAAATATATATATTAATTTATATTGATTCAACTACAAGGGATGTCATAGAAGTGTCACTGCCACAGTAGACTTTTCTTACAGATACTTTATTTTGTAACTCATACGAAATACTTGATATTATAAAGTGGTATCTTATAAAATTGTTTAATTATAAAATATAAAAAAATGATGTGTTTCAAAAAGCAGTGCAAATATCACACAAAACATTCAAATTTTACCAGTTCCTATCCAACTTAATATGGAGCAAAAAAAATTCTATTTCAAACACCTTTAACATAACCTTCTGGTCATACGATCTTGAAAATTACTGCATCATGTCATTTCCTAGCTCGTAGTGAAAATGCATATAACAAAAAAAGAAATTATATATTTAGCTAAATCTAAAGTAAGAAATAGAGCAGCATGCTGTCATTAAACTATAACAAACTTTGCGGACAACCCTTGTGAATTATTAGTATTTATTATAACATATAGAAGCATACATACAATTATAAGCCTAAACACATCGGGTTGTTTTTTTAATCAAATATTAAAAGGCCAAAAAGAAAAATAAGTGTGTTTCTGGTGGCCCGACCGACCTTATTTTTAAGGGGCCGAACCTAAAACTGTTTATGAAAAAAACAATTCTATTTGTTCTGAACAATGATTTTTAACATAGCTTCCATCATCATGAACGTGAAACATAATACCTATATTTTTTGTAATCCACTGAGCACGGGTGGGTGTGTGTGTGTGTGTAATTCGAAGTTTTAAAGTCCCTCCGCCAACTAAAACGCCTGGAGAACCCTGGTCGCTATGGGCACAATAGAGTCTGGACTTCTGAGCATGGGTGGTATAACTATGTTTGAAGTGTCGTATCATTTGTAACAAGATTGCGTAATTTAACTGGGGCGGTCTTATATCGAGGTAAACCAGGCTTCATATTTAACACTTATTTACTTGCTAAATGCAAGTAGATTTTTTCAGATTGCAAATAGAAAATATTAGCACTTGCTAAATTGTTCAAGTAATAAAAGAAACGTTCATGGTCTCAGTCTACATTTATTTACTGAACATCTTTATCTAACTTAGTTAAATAGGTAGATATATAATTATAATTAAACATTATTACATATCTGCATCTAGCGGAGTGTAACAATGGCATTTAATATTTGCATGAATAGCAATCCTTCCTAAATGAATCGAGGTTTTAAAGTATTAATGCAAGTACCTTGATTAAAATAGTAAGCAGAAAACCTTGGCACTTGCTTTTTTAGCAAGTGGCTAAAATATTGACAACATCACAAAGAACAGGGGAAAAAAAGTAGAAAGAAAATGCCTACCGACCTACCCTATTATTTTTTTTGAGCATGCAGGAAACACACCTATTTTTCTTTTTGGCCTAAACATGATAAAGAGACTCATTAAACTATCTGATGCTTTCCTGCCTCTCCACATATCGCCCACCCTCCCCTATCCCATTCTCCCTTTTTCAGGCCTGCCAAATCTTTGAATTTGATCCCGATTCTCCGGATTTTTTCATCTGCTCTTAGGATGTACAGCTACAGCTACACAGTTTATCAGCGCTTTCCTGTACTGGTCATGTTATGCTCCCTAGTGAGCGATGCATTGGAGGGTACAAGTGACAAATCAGTGTAATGCACTGACTGAATACAATTAATACACAGATACAAAAGGACAATTAATTCTTCAGTTACGTAACAACATGTGCAACAGCAGCCATATATCCCAGGCTTCTTTCATTGGTCAACCTAATTAAAATAACAAATGTGAGGAGCTAGCGACTGCTTCTGTTTTATATCACTACAACAGCTGCTGCCGTGTACTATTATCCTAATTTGTTGAAGAGATTTATGAAGACTGTATCAATCTGCATTTCATTAAAGCGAATATCTGTGTAGAATATTATGTGCACTTTCATGAAAAAAAAACAGTTGTGGTCTTTCTACAAAGTCCTCCCTAAAACAAACTATGTTTGCGCATGATGAAGTATATTAATCTTTTATGCATAAGTAATCTGTATTAATTGCATAAATAATTTAAACTTGCGCTTTAAAAAAAATATGTGCAAAAATCAAGTCGCACACTCAAATTTCCCTTTAATAAAAATGTTTCTCATGCATTTTAATTTTAATCCGAAATTTTAACAAGAGGCCCAAGAGGGCCTGTATCGCTCTCCTGGTTACCCCCGTGGTTCACCATTTGAACAAACTTGGTCGAGGATCCGAAAGCTGATAATAAATAAAACATATTAAACCGTTATCTCTTGGTTTCAGGGAAGAAGTTTTTTGAAGTTCTTCCCTACAACTCTATGTAAAACTGATCCAACAAGGGCGGATTTTTTTTTAAATTTTTTTTTAAAAAAAATGCAAAAGAAATTAGAAAAAAATTAAAATCAAAAATAAAAATTGAACACATAAACCAAGGTTTCCTATGGAAAAAAATAATGCCTCCAGTGAGATTTGAACCCACGACCGTTTGGGGTGTGCATTTACAAATATTGAAAAAGAGCCAGAACTCCGGTGTTACTTGTTCGATCTGCCTGGTTCTCAAACTTGTTAAGAGTTTTCATTAATATCAACAATCTGGCCAAGTTTGGGAAAGAATGATGACAAAATGAAGGCGGTAGAGTGTTCACAAGGCTGAAAATGGCATTTTTTCAATAATTCAAGGGCACATAACGCTGGTGTTTCTTCTCTGATATAGGTGCTTTTCGAACTAGTCCCAGCTTTCATTGATATTAACAATCTGTTAAAATTTGGTAAAGATCGGATGAAAAATGAAGGCACTATTGTCTTCAAGAGGCAAATACAGTATTTTTAACTAAATCAAGGGCCATAACTCCGCTGTTACTGGTCCGATCTGGCTGGTTTTCAAACTTGTCTGAGCTTTCATCAATATTAACTACCTGTGCACGTTTGGTAAAGATCAAATAATAAATGAAGGTGCTAAAGTGTTCACGAGGCAAAAAACAGCATTTTTGAGAAAAATCAAGGGCCATAACTCCTGTGTTACTCATCCGATTAGGCTGGTTTTCGATCTTCTCTGAGCTTTCATTGATATTAACAATCTGCGCAAGTTTGATAAAGATCAAATAATAAAAGAAGGTGCTAGAGTGTTCACAAGGCTTAATATGACATTTTTCAGCAAAACAAGGGACAGAACTCTGGTGTTACTGAACCAATTTAGCTGGTTTCAGAACTCGTAAAAGCTTTCATTGCTATTAACAATCTGTGCAAGTTTGGTAAAGATCTAATAATAAATGAAGGTGCTTGAGTGTTCACAAGACAAAAAACGACATTTTTCGGGAAAAACAAGGGCCATAACTCCGGTGTTACTCTTCCGATTTGGCTGGTTTTCGAACTTGTCCGAATTTTCATTGATATTAACAAACTGTTCCAGTCTGATAAAGATCAAATAATAAATGAAAGTGCTAGAGTGTTCACAAGGCTTAATATGGCATTTTTCAGCAAAACAAGGGCCAGAACTCCGGTGAAATTAATCCGATCTGGCTGGTTTTTGAAACTGAACAGAGCTTTAATTGATATAAAGATACTGGCAAAGTTTCGTAAAGATCCGATTAATAATGAAGGCTCTAGAGTGTGCACAAGGCAGAAGTTAACGGACGACGGACAACTCGCCATCCCATAAGCTCTGCTGGCCAGTAGATCTAAAAATTATATGAATTTTTAGTTAAAACGTTTCAACAGGCCTGCTTTTTTTTGGCTCACGTATCATTGACAATAGAAAATCAAACGTTTAACACCACCACCAGTGTTCTCCAGAAGCCCCAGCGGCCGGCGATATCGCCTTTTACTCTAGAACCTAGCGCCGACTACTTTTCTCAAATATACACAAAAAATATATAAAAAAAAATAATATAAAAAAACAACAATTACAGACCAATGAAAAATGAGTGTAAAATGCACCAGAATGCACCATTTTGCACCACCAAAATAAAAATATTCCCCAAACCCCTCTAGAGGGGACACCCCTCCCACACCCACCACCTCGCCGCATCTCGCATCGTGAACAACTGCGCCTACTACAATTATTTTTTCACCTACTACTTCATATTTTCTGGAGAGCACTGCACCACCCATCCACTAAAACCCCTTTATCAAATGAAAATCCAACTATTAAATTTTCCAACCCGTCGCACATAAGGAAATATTGCCCAATAAACTGTTTTAAGTAACAGGAAAAGCTAAATAAAGAAACACATGAATACAACTGTGACCTTGGTGACCTGTATAATTTTTACATTTAATAGACTTTACTAGGACTTCAAGTCTTTTGGTGTAAGGTTGTAACTGATGATTGGACCACAGATCTTTTTTTCTAATGTCAGTTTAGAATGTTAGACATACAGCATGCTCTTCCCCAAAAAGAAAAGTTCAATGTCTTCAAGAGATTTTCCTTTTGTTTCTGGCACCTTTCTCCACACAAAAATTACACTGGCCATACAAGAAAAGGAAAACAGCCAAAATATCATCGCTTGTCCCAGAACCTCTTGCATGAACAAGAACTCCTTTGTGACGATGAATGCACACGTCCAATTGGTCAGGATGGCTATTCCACTTGCAGCTCCACGGGCACGGGCAGGAAATATTTCTGACATTATGAGCATCGGTATTGGTCCCCAACCCAGGGAGAAACCAATGATGTAGACAACAAGGGAGACAACTGCCAACATTCCCAGATCTGATGCCTGAGCTCCAGAAGAAACTTTATAGTAGTAAAATCCAAATGAGAAACATGACATGCTCATCACTGATCCAGCAATGATTAACAACTTTCTTCGTCCCATTCTGTCCATCAACATACAGGCAACAAGGGTTGCAACCACTTGAACTGCACCAATTAAAACTGTTGCCAATTCACTGTTATTAATTCCAGCATTTTTGAAAATCGTCACGGTGTAAAACATAACAGCGTTAATTCCACTAAACTGCTGGAAAATCATTATCATCACTGATATCATTAGAGGTCTCCACAGTTCTGGCTTTCTGAATTCCGACCAAGAAAATGCTTCTTTTACGTCTAGTCCTTCCTCTATGTCTCGACATTCGTCTTCGCAGTCTGCGTGTTGATGACGAAGTTGCTGCAATGCCCGTACAGCTTCTGCCTTTTTGCCATGCATCAACAGCCATCGCGGTGTCTCTGGAATGAAGCAAAGTGCAACCATCGACAGCAACACTGGAAATATGCCTATCAATGCCATCATGCCCCAACTACACTTGATACCAGCTGCATAAGCGGCTAGAATGCCAATAGTTATTGATAGTTGTATACCAGCTCCTAATGTTCCTCGTAGCGATGTTGTTGACACTTCTGCAATGTACACGGGTACACAAACTGTTACCATACCGCTGGCAAACCCACACAGAAATCTTCCCATAAACAACGCCCCTGAACCACTCGCACTTACGATACAAATCCATCCCAACAAATAAGGAAAGGTGGACAGGGTCATTGTGGATTTTCTTCCAAACTTTTCAATGCACCATCCTGCCAAAGGTCCCCCTATCATGGCTCCAACTGTCATGAGAGAACCAAACCAGCCCGTCTGTTGCCCCGTCAACAGCTGGTCTTTTTCCAGTGCAGGAATTGCGGGCGAGCTGTAACCGATGACATATCCAAAGGAAAATGTCCCGAGACATGCACAGACAGTTGCAAACACTAAACGACACGATGACCCATCGTGTTTTTTACTGAAATATCGCGGCGAACTTCGTTCTGGTGCCTGTTCTGGTTCAACCTCCATGTTGACAAATTTTGTTTTGACACATCAATGATCAATCCTGTTTATAGAACGCTCAATAAATGCTAACAGCAGAGGGGTGATACTATTCCCCGGTCGATTTCCCGGTTACTTCCCGGTTAAAACCCGGTTGAAAAGGGGTGGCAAATGTGATGAGTGTGTTGAAGTTTCAGATGTTTTAATGACATATATGTCTTATATATGTATTCATTTTTCCATAATCACTAAAAAAAATGTTGAAAAAAAGAAAGAAAGTAGTTTAATTAAGTGATGAATATTGGTGTTTTTTCACAATAATTGGACTGGTTTTGGCAATTCCCGGTTCAGTTTCGGAGACAGTTATAGGATAACAATGCCTTAATAGTTCATTATGTATTGTTTTATTTCATAATATATGGTATTATTAACTCATAACAATAATAAAAATGGAAATAAAACAGAAAATAAACGTTTTATTGCTTCATTTCCAACACCCGTATTTGTGTAAGGAAAGCCGTAGAAATTACAGGTGAAGCGTTATTTCTGCACGTCGTGAGAAACAGTACACTATAGATTCAAGAAAACTAGATAGATCTACATAGATATTATCAGTATGTAAAACAACACATATCGAAAATATGAATTGGTTATGTTTTACAGTGACATATAATTTAATTATAGTTTTTTGCAACAAAAATGAATTAACTGTTTAACAGGAGGAAACCTCAAAATAGTAAAATATAGCAAGTCTTCATATATGTAGCTATACATTTGTATGCGACATACACACAATAGAAAAAAATAACATTATATATAAAAGTATATGTATGTAGTACACGGATAATAATACCGTAGAGCTAACGTAACTGTAATTCGAATGCTTATAATTAAACTATAGGGTTTTTATAGAGACAAGACGGACAGGTCCAGTATTCTAACTTATTTTTGGAGACACATTGTGTATGATAGCATTTTTTACATTTTTTATTTTGACATGAAAAAAGGTCATCAACGAAATCAGGCTGTCTACAATGGCACCATAACTGTATATTTATTACCTTTGGGTTAAAACAGGACAGACTTAAATTTCTTCCACATATTGGATTCTTTTGGGAAAGGTGTTATGCGTCCCGTTTCCAGACACTCAATTAAATGAGGACGCATTGCAGATACATTATAAATATTTCTAAAATTAAAGGAAAGTGGAAAGTGACAAAACTCTACTACATTCGCGATACATTCGCTATCGCGAATAAACCGCAATCATAGGAATTTGGCTGTTGTTGAACCCTAGGAATTTTTATATTGATAAATTTATCACTTGAAGACGCATATATTTGTGATAACTGAATTTTTAAATTTAATTTGATATCTTTAAGGCGTTCTCCTAAACTATCAATATAATAAACAAAATCTCTGTCTGGAACTGGTTTAAAACTGTTTTAAAACTCATGATCCAATGATTTGATCCATTAAAATGTATTTGGCAAGAGGGTGCTACGTGCCGATTTTTTTTTTTGTATGTTCCATTTATTTGCATCGTCAATAAAGAACGGAGTGTTAGTTGTAGCTTCTAGGCCATTTATATGAGGAAAAATCTTTTTTCAAAATTGAATTAACGGCTGTCATATGCTTATCATTTAACCAATCAAAATTTGTAATTTCGTGTTTATCCGATATTTTTTAGATCTAACTCTTTTAACCACCAGTCGTCGTTTATTTGCGCGGTACTATTATTTGTATTATCAATTGTAATTATTTCTTCGCCGCTTTTTTCGGGAGACATTTCAGGTAATACTAAATTCCATTACGGTATTCGTTACGGTAATAATAGACACACTTATCTAGTTAAATGAAGCTGTTAATGTAGCAGGGACACGCGACAATCTTTAATCTTTAAGGTCTTATTAATAGGAATATCATAATATATCCTAGGAAGGACTATTCTAATTAATCAAAGGTATTGAAATATAAATCGAGTAAAAAAGACAACAAAAAATATATATTTATTAAAAAATAGTAATATACAGCAACACATTATTTAATCCCATTACGGTTGACACGTGTTCGTTGTAATCCCTAGTTAAATGAAGCTGTTAATGTAGCAGGGACACGCGGCAATCTTTAAGGTCTTATTACTAAGAATATCATAATATAGGTCTTATTAATATTAATATTAATTGTAAGTAATTAAGTATGAAGAAAAAATGAATAGTAAATATAAAATACGGAAACTTACCGAAACTTTAGGAATCAGCTCTTGTACGTTTGGTAATTCCAACAAATGTTCAACATTAGATCCAGGAAAACACAAACACTGAACGTCATCTTCGACATATTGATGAAAATAACGCACTTGACTATGTCCTATAATCAAAGTCTTAGGAGCCATTTTAAACTACAGCACTAAACACGATTAACACTAACGCAATTTTAAACTCAATTTAACATTTAATACCATGTTATATATGGAATATGTAATATGTTCCTATGGAATATGAAAACTATTTCTATATTTGAAGATTTATATGTGTATTTTTTTTATGGGTTTTGAAATGGGTTACCATGTTAATTACTGTACGGTCGTTATTTTGTTTACATTTAAAAAAAATAATTTGATCAAGACTTGAAAAGGATGTTTTAAGCTTCCGCTTTTAATTACACCGTCACTTGTACTTTAATCATCACAAAAACAACACCGTCGCACGAACTGATTCAATTAAGTGTAATGTTTTATATTGAGGTACTGTTTATTTGTCAGCTTAATTTGGTTTCTTTTAAGTTTTCAATTTGAAGTTTGAAGAGTAATTTCATAATAAAACCAGTTGTACACTTAATTAAAGCCATGATCGGGAAACAAACATTTAACACTTTTGAATAACATGTATTGATAAGTACTAATGAAGAATACTAATAATATTACAACTGTTACATTATACTTTAATTAGAAATTACAATAAGAGTTTCAGGCTTAATAACATATACAGTTTCATACCCATTAACATTTAAGTGGACAAAAGCATTCAAGCTGTAAAATTGAAATAATACAATATAATTAATACATCATTGGGAATAAGGTTTTAAAGATCTGTTTTTCACGACGTGCAGAAATAACGCTTCACCTGTAATTTCTACGACTTTCCTTACACGAAATACGGGTGTTGGAAATGAAGCAATAAAACGTTCATTTTCTGTTTTATTTCTATTTTTATTATTGTTATGTGTTAATAATACCATATATTATGAAATTAAACAATAAATTATGATTTAATAAGGCATTGTTATCCTTTAAATGTATCAGAAACTGAACCGGGAATTGCCAAAACCAGTCAAATTATCGTGAAAAAACACCAATATTCAACACTTAATTAAACTACTTTCTTCTTTTTTTTCAACATTTTTTTTAGTGATTATTGAAAAATGAATACATATATAAGACATATATGTCATTAAAACATCTGAAACATCAACACACTCATCACATTTGCCACCCCTTTTCAACCGGGTTTTAACCGGGAAGTAACCGGGAAATCGACCGGGGAATAGTATCACCCACAGCAGAGCGCCTGGAGAAAATGATGAAGCTAATAATCTATCAGCAGTATATAATCACTGTCGTCATGTCACTGTCAACATTGATGTAATAAGTTTGCTTTAATGTCATATCTAAAATACCTTGATTAGTTTGGCTTATAAGAATTAATCCTAAGGATGTAAAATCTGCTTGCTGCTCATTTTATAAAGCTTACATTGTTAAAAAGAGTTTGACGTTTAACAGGCAGTAAAGGATCTCTCTGGTTATTTTCAAAAAGGGCTCTGAAAAACTCGAAAAAAGCTGAAAGAAATATCAAAATGCCATGATAAATAAAGAAGATATGACCGATTGAAAATTTAAAAAGAACATAAGTGGAGGCGGCCATCTTGGAACGACGACGTCATCGCGCCCTTTTATTATAAATGGCATTTAGACCTTGAACACATTTTAAAGCAAAAACAATCGCTGCAAATTGATTAAAAACTAAATATACAGATGTAAAATGTATACATTGTATGCTTATTGTTTCATTTGCTGTGAAAATCACAGCTTTAAAAAAGCAGTCACAGTCTTTGCTTTAAAAGACATTTTGTCACTATTCCATTTATGGTAAAAAGGCAGGATGACGCCATCGTTCAAAGTTGGCCGTCTCCATTTATGTGTCTTTGTTTTTAATAGGTCATATCTCCTTTGTTTTTCATGGCATTTTGATTTTTCGTTCAGATTTTTTCAAGTTTTTTAGAACCCTTTAAAATAAACTTTGTTTGAAAATAGCGCACCAACCACTTTAATTCTACACTAAACATGCAAATTAGTGAATACTGCTGTCTCTAGCGTATATTTGCCTACACAACTGGGGAAAAATACATTTGGCCTCTTAATTTACTTTAAACAACCTCACAGTGTGCGAAAAATACATAAAAGTGACCATCTTTACCATACCCGTGCAAGTATTAGGCCTATATCCCCAAAAAGTCGCAAAACGACCAATTTTGCAATGTCCCAAGTGTTGGTGAATATGTCGTTATTGCTATATTGCTATATGTTCTCTGTCTTGGACGGGAAAAAAGTTTATTTTTGTAAACCTGGATTTCACTGAGTTGAAAGATGTCTTTTCCAGAAATAAAGTAGTTTTCAGTAGCTGAAATTGCTGAAATGCCGTCTCCAGAATACTAAACAGATACGTTACCAAATTTCAGAGAAGTTAGGGACTCTGTACATAGTTTTTTAATACTAAGATATGACACATGTTTTAAAGTTCTTGAGGTATATAAATTTCACCAATATTTATAAATTTGTTGATGTTGTAATGGCATAAGACACGCTGAGTGTTCAAATGTGAAATAATCTTGATTGCACTTTTGGTCTGAACAGATACGTTACCATCATTTCTGATTAAGTTGTTTTTACCATTACAAGCACCTAAGAATCTCGTGTAGTATGGTTATCATTCAATGGCAATATGTATTGAAAGCATAAGTTTTCTTGAAATGCGGCAAAATAATGGAACAGAGCATTCGTTTTATTTTTTGGCAAACAGATACGTTACGAAAGATACGTTACCGACAATTATACAAATATCCTTACTTTAAAATGTTACATCAACAGATGATTTCAAATGGACTACTTTTCGTTATAATGATATCGTTGATAGCCACGTGTTATTTTTGACGTAATTTGTTTATGAAAACTTTGGATTTTGCATCAAAGTAAATCCGAATTTGAGGTAAGTATCTTTACTATACTTATTTGAACAAAATAAGATATCTGAGATAATGTTATTTGTGGGGGGAAACTGCTCCATCGGCTGTATGGAGACCAAAAAATGTGTTTTACTTACTGGTTGTAGATGTGAAATGATAAGAAAGATCCGTAAAAACAGACACGTTACCATATCGGATAATGAAACAGCATGTGTTTGTTTTATAAATCAAAGTTATTTTTAAAGAAATACTATTGATTAGTTAATTTTTTTTTTTTTAAAGTTTCAGTGTGTTACATTTTCGTGTTCATATTATTGAATATATGAGATGTTTGCATATCATTTAAACAGATACGTTACTATTCATTGGCTTTGGAGTTAGAGATCTTAAAGATATATCAAATGTGTATCATCCTGCTTAATTCGTCAGCATTACAGAATTAAATTAGTGTTACTACATGGTATATTATTGCTTCAATTACTATCTATGACAAACGAAATAGAAAGGGTCGGTAAATGTGCAGGTGGGCTATTTTACATCAATTACTATGCTGATTTAAACTGAAAATATTTTATCAATCATTTAAAGAGGTCGGGTATTTAGTTTTATGATACTCTAATGCCGAAACATTGTTAGAATTTTTAATTGCAGGACTATACAGGCAAATTCACATGCATTCTATCACACTATTCCTAAAAGATAAACTTTTTGAAGTAACGTATCTGTTCTTGAGAAAATTTGAAGTCTATAGTGACTTTATTTCATAGTACATACTCTAATCCTAAAAGCTAAGATATTCTAGTATGTTTTCCATGCTATACATGGATTGAACTTCAAAACAAAGTGGTTTATATCTTTAATAAATTTAATAAATTGCGTGAATGCAATTAGCAATTAGCAATTAGAATGAGTAAGTCTGGTCCGGGTCGTCCATGGTCCGGGTTGTCCCTATACCGTTTAGAATGACTCTGTGACAAGTTTATTTTTTTACTTATCCAACTTTCTGATCTGTATGTTTAGTGTAGAATTATAATAAAAGCATAAACTTAAGGAAACGTTCAAGACAGTTTCTGGCTAGATTCTACCAGGGCTTTTAATCGCTCCAGATTCTACTCGCTCAGCCCTATGATAACAGGAACTAAACCCCTAAGAGTTCAAAACTGTGAAATATTGGATCTGTTGATGATTAGGCTACAGCATTTTACACGAAAGTGTAGTAAAATTGCATCCATTCGTGCTTTATTTCATTTGAACAACATTAATTTTTTTCATTTAACCCCACCACCACCACCACCACACACACACACACACTTTATTCAGGCATACAGAAACGGCGTTTTCTCACAAACTGTATGCACTAGACCTTTCAAACTTTGCTTATAGTTGTGTGTGTGTGTCTTGGGTGGTACATCGCAATGTGACAAACCAAATGTGGAAGTGACCTTGACCATGAAGGTAAATGGCAGATAACTTAATAATTTGTACGTTCAACTTTTGCGTTTAGATCACTTTTTCATAAACTGTCTGCACTAAACCTTTCAAACTTTGCCTAAAGTTGTATCTTGGGTGGTACATCGCAACGTGACTGTTAAAGTATGTCCTTATAATTATCGAATAATTATTTTCTATGGATTGGGCGCTCTGGGATGAAGGTCTAACACAGTTTGTATTTAAGATGTTTATTGTACGGCTGCATATATTCAAGTGAGGTAAAACAAAGCATGCACTAGTATATAGTAAAACGCTATGGAAATGTTCAGGATAGATAACTATGTATACGAAGTATATACTATCACTACAATGGTTAATTCCCATAATGTAACATGCCCCTTTTTAAAGTGTTTGTTTCTCTTTTTTGTTTAAGAACTATTTTCCCATGATCATTTTATTCAAATAATGTCACTGTCTCTTGCTATCACATATGGTATTCTGATTACTGTTGATATATGATCATTTTACAGTTATTTGTATCTGGTAAATGTCTCGGCACTTAATCTTCTAGGCGTAGTCAATTATTCTCCTATTTATGTGCCATAAAAATGTTGTTATCCTAATGTCCGATTAATTCTCTAATTTTGTGGTGAATTAATGGCATATCCAGCTGTCTTGTAGCACTTAGACTCACAGTTCATAAAATTAATCACATTCCGTTGTTAATAGCTAATGTCTCACATTTGCTGTACAGAAAGATTTTCTGAATTTAAAGTTTGTCATTTTTGATTAAAATCTTTTTTCAACTTTGACTTAAAATACATTCAAAATCATTTGATTTAATTACATGTCCAATTTCTTAGGTTTAATGACAACTCTTCCAGATCTAGTAACATTGTTTGAATTTGACTCTTTTAAAGGTTGATTAAAACTTGAATTCTGTTGGGTGTTTTTGTCTGCTGATATGTGTGTGTTTTTTGGGAACACCTGTGGTGTCTGTTTTGATAAGACATTATTGTTGTACGGAATATCTCTGCTAATTGGCTGTGATGATTGTTCGTTGCCTAGGGTGAATGGTTTTTCATGAGTTTTTAACAAATGATTTCTGTTCCTACGAAATACAGAACCGTTTTGGGTTTCTACTAAATATGACCGATCATGAACTTTACTTTTGACAACAGCAGGATTCCATACGTTTCCCTGTCGTATGCGAATTCAATGGCTTTAATGGTTTCGTGTGTTTATCATAATTGCTTTTTGATTTTTTCTGTATGTTTAGCATTTTCTGTCTAACACTTGATAACTTGGGGACTTTTGGTGATAGGTGTATTTCTGTCATAGGTAAAGTAGAACGAAGCTGTCTACTCATAAGCAATTGTGCGAGTGATTGACCGATCGCTAATGGGGTATTCCTATATTCTAATATAGAAATGTATGGGTCAATCTGATCTTGTTTTGATTTTGTAAATATCGTTTTTATTGTTTGTATGCATCTTTCTGCAGAATTATTCCCGCGACTCCAGTTTGGAGATGAGGTGACGTGATTGAAATCCCAGCTTTTTGCAAAATCTGCAAATTCTTGAGAACTGTATTGAGTCGCGTTATCTGAGATAACCTTGGATGGTATGCCATGTGTTGCAAAAAAACCTTTGAGTTTATGTATGACAGTATTTGACCTTGTGTTTGGAAGTCTACCTACTTCAAAATATCTACTGTAAAGGTCAACGACCATAACATATTCTGTGTCATTCCAGTGAAATAAGTCTGTGGCAACAACTTGCCATGGTCTGTCGGGTATGTCGTTAGGTATCATGGGTTCCTTGACGTTTGAATTTCTGTGTTCAAGACAGATGGGACAACTTAATACTTTGTCTTTGATGTCGCCTGTCATATTAGGCCAAAACATGATTTCTCTAGCACGATGTGTGCATTTTTCTACACCTAAGTGAGATTCGTGAATTTTCTCAAGCATAATCTGTCTCGTCTTTTGGTATAATAACCTTGGTACCTTTCAATAGAATACCGTCAATATATGAGAGTTCATCCCTGTAGTTCCAATAATCTAACAGGTGTGTAGGAGTGTCTGTCCTATTTTCAGGTCAACCGTCTAAAATTGTTTGTTTTAGACTCTGCATTTGTGAATCAGATTCAATTGTTTTACGGATCATTTCCATTTTCTGGTCACTTATCGGGATATTTTTTATAATGGAGTGCACCTGCACGTCCATGCCGTCGCATATCTCGGGATATGTGTCGGGTAAGAATTTACGACTCAGTGTATCGGCAAGAGGTATCATTTTGCCTGGCACGTGCGATATTTCTATGTCATATTTTTGCAGTTGCAACAATAACCTTGTCAAACGCGGGGGTGCTGAGTGTAAGTTTTTCTTGGTAATTGATACCAACGGTTTGAGGTCTGATTGTACCTTTATGTGTCGTCCGTACACAAGTTGAAACTTTTTTTTACATGCAAATAACACAGCATAGAGCTCTTTTGTTATTTGTGCATAATTCACCTCCGCAGGTGTTAGTGATTTTGACGCGAAACAAACTGGTTTGTTTTCTTGCAATAACACACAACCAAGTCCTCTTAAGCTAGCATCTACTTGAAGCGTGATCTCCTTATTTGGATCAAAGTACGAGAGTACTTTGCCTGGTCTCTGTGTACTAATGCTTTTAATTTTCTGGAAAGCATTTTCCTGTTCTACGTCCCAAAGAAATACACTGTCCTTAGTGAGAAGTTTCCTAAGGGGACTGGTAAGCTCTGCCAGATTTGGAGCAAATCTTTGTAAATATGTGATCATACCTAGAACTGTCTCAAGTTCTGACCTAGATGTAGGTGCTGGCATGTCATCAATAGCCTTGACCTTGGCAGGATCTATTTTAAGACCTTGCGCTGTAAGCAAATGACCAAAGAAAGGAATTTCTGAATGTCCTATTTCAGTCTTGTCGGCATTTAGTTTAATGCCCATTTCTCGACATCGTGTCATTAACGTGTCAAGATTCATGTCGTGTTCTGTCCTGTCCTTTCCGAACACTACTATAGTTTTGACACCTGGTAAGCCTTCTAAGCATACGTCCATGTTTTGCTGAAATAGGTCCTGACTATTGTTCAACCCAAATGGTAAACGTAAGAATCTGTATCTCCCATACGGAGAATTAAATGTCGTAAGGTACGATGACCTGTCTGTCAATTTAATTGACCAATACCCACTTCGGGCGTCCATCTTTGAGAAGATAGTGGCTCCTGCTAAGTCGGGTAGAATGTCGTCAAGAGACTTTGTCGGATAATGGGGTCTCATTATCGCATTATTTAAGTCCTTAGAGTCTAAGCAAACTCTCAAGCTTCCGTTTGCTTTCTCTACTGTGACCAAACTGTTCACCCAGTCTGTGGGTGTCGTGACTTTTGTAATAACCATATCTTTTTCCATTCTGTCAAGTTCTAACTTGAGCTTATTACAAATAGCTATGGGAACGCGACGTGGAGGGTGTACCACCGGTATTGCGTCAGGTCGTAGGTGAATGTCACACTCGCCTTCGAGTTCACCTAGTCCGTCAAATATGTCGGCATATTTTGATATAACGTCCTGCTTTGTGTAGGCAGTTTCTTCATTTTGTACTGCTAGAACAAGTTTCATAATATTTAGGGCTAAGCATGTTTCTAAACCTAGAATGGGACTTGATGAAGTATCTACAATAAAGAATTGTGCTTCTAATTTCTTATTGTGATATGTACATGTGAGGTTGATTTGACCATCGACTTTAAGTGGTGTACCGTCATATGCAGTTAGTGCTTTGTGTGTTGTGTGCAATGGGTGTTTGATACCCAGTGACCTAAACATTGACCTTGGAATGATGTTCACCTGAGCCCCGGAATCAATTTTGAAATTTAGTGACTTTGATTGTGGCCCAACATTGATGGTGGCAAAAGCCTGATTTTTAGATTTATCAAAATGGATAGAGTCAACAAAATATTGGTCTTCTAACTCTAGATCTGAAAAATTGTCATTAAGGCCTACCTCATTTATTTTTCTTGCATTGTCCTGTTGTTGTTTTTCTGCACTTAATGGCAAAGTGATTTGAAAATCCGCAGTATAAGCACTTTTTCCCTTTTGCTGGACACATAGATTGTCCATGTGATTGACCACAATTGTCACACTGTTTGTTACTTTGACGCTGATTTCCGTTCCCTTGATGGAAGTTCGCTGCCCCTGGCTTGAAGTGTGACGGTCCTGTACCAGAGTACGAATCGTCGATCCTCTTGGTTGCCGTGATGGTTGCCTTGATGGTTGCTTCCTTGTCTTGTATTTGACAGCATCTATGGATTTGCTGTCCGGGTTGGCTGTCATGGCCTTTACCTGCGCCTGGCTCATTTCGTACGTTCTTGCTATATCCGTGCACTTCTGGAGTGTAAGATCTGATCCCTCATTTATTAGTTTCTCCCGAATTTTTGCAGAACGTATTCCAAACACGATATGATCCCTTATGACGTCGTCATGGATAGCTTCATCGTATCCGCAGTCCTTGAGCAAGATTTTTAGGTCAGTTATGAACTGTTCGAAACTTTCCCCGTCTTGTTGATGTCTTGATTTCAACATGAATCTCGAATAAATAATATTAGATCTTGGTTTGCAAAATTGCTCGAATTTTTCATAGTAAGTTTTCAGTTTATTCTTCTCTTCATCTAGGAGAGTCCACGTTGAAAATATGGCTCGTCCTTTTTCCCCTGCCCAGATCATCAGATAATTGCATTTGATGGCCTCTGTCTGTTTCTGCAGTGGCCCACCAAACATAAAATCCGCATGTGACTTGAACGCCTTAAAGGCACCTGGCAGGTCCTTAGCATCCCAGTTCATTTTGGGTGTTTGTCCTTGTGTTGATGATAATTCCATCTTTTTAGAATGGCACGTGAAGAAACACAAACACCGAAAAATGTTACGAATAATTAATTAATTAATTATGTAATTCCTGTTGTAAAACACTTTTTTATTCTGACACCATGTTAAAGTATGTCCTTATAATTATCCAATAATTATTTTCTATTGATTGGGTGCTCTGGGATGAAGGTCTAACACAGTTTGTATTTAAGATGTTTATTGTACGGCTGCATATATTCAAGTGAGGTAAAACAAAGCATGCAATAGTATATAGTAAAACGCTATGGAAATGTTCAGGATAGATAACTATGTATACGAAGTATATACTATGACTACAATGGTTAATTCCCATAATGTAACAGTGACAAAGCAAATGTGGATGTGACCTTGACCATAGACCTATGTACTTGTATATCCATGCCTTGACCCTCCAAGCACCTTATAATTTTTACTTTCAACATGCGTTTAGGTCACTTTTTCGAAAAACTGTATGCACTACACCTTTCAAACTTTGTTTATAGTTGTATGCAAATGTGGATGTGACCTTGACTCTCCAAGCAAAGGGCAGATAACTTAATAATTTTTACCTTCAACATTTGCGTTTAGGTCACTTTCTCACAAACTTTATGCATTAGACCTTTCAAACTTCGCTTATAGTGGTTTCTTGGGTAGTATTAGTACATCACAACGTGTCAAAAAGAAAATGTGGATGTGACCTTCACCATCCAAGCAAAGGACAGATAACTTTAACTGTCACATTTACATTACTTTCTCGTGATTATGCACTAGATGCTTTAAACCTAGTTTATAGCTTAATCTTTTGAATACAAAACATTCTGTTTTAAAACATCTATGACATTGACCTACTATTTTTATTTTATAGAATGGCATTTTGTTTTTAAACGAATGCACTTAAATGTCATCTCAGCAGAATGTAAACTCCATTGGTTTTAGTTATTAAAATGTTAACTAAATTTCAATGAAGCATCATTTATCTTTTATGTTTAAGTCCCCGGGGGCATCCGTGGCCGAGTGGTTAACGTCTCTGACTTGAAATCACTTGCCCCTCACCGCTAGGTTCGATCCCTCAGGGACCTAGGAATCTTTATGTGAGGAAGCTATCCAGCTGGCTTGCGGAACGTCGGTGGTTCTTCCTCCACCAACCTCCACCAATGGAAGCTGGAAAGTCGCCATATGACCTTAGCTGTTGGTGCGACTATAAAATCCAATTCAATCAATTCAATGTTTAAGTCCCGCCCCCGTTAGACGAGACATGTGCATCCGCGGATTTCTTGTTTTATATAGGTGTTACACTAAATGGGACATTATTCTCAGAAATATGTACTAAATGTTTTCGCTTTAATAATAATGTATTGATGTATTCTGATATGATACATCTTCAAACCAAGAAAGATTGATAAAAATTAAATGCATATAAGCTGAATAAATGCAGTGTAAACATAAAATGACCCGTTACCACCGTATCAACTGTATACCATGCAAGATCATGGACATACATTCCATGGCAACAAGGTTTTTCATAATTAAAGGCTTCCGTGGCCAGGATAGTATAGCTGCATCCAAAATGTTCTCACCTCTCACCGCTAAGGGTTCAAATCCCACTGGGAGCTCTACTTGTCAAGTGAGAAAGTGTCGATAATTTCGGATGGCAGGAGGTATACAGTACGGGTTCTACACAAGAAACATGGGGTGGTCTGCCTCTACCACAAACAAATTGATCGTCATATATGGCCTAACATGTGCTAAACGGCGTAAAACTCAAACAAATCATAAAATGTTTCCAATAACATGCACTATTTGTTTGTTTGTTTGTATGGTATTTTACGTCATTTTCAACACATGTAAGGTTATATATGACGGTCGATTTTTTTTTTGTGGTGGAGGCAGACTACCCACTTCTCCTGGGTAGAACCAGTACTGTACACCTCCCGCCATCTAAGAATTGACACTTTCTCACTCCCAGTAAGATAAGTGATATTTTTAATTATTCAAACAGAGATTTAAGATCTATAAGTGTCTACAATCCAGAGTTTTCAATAATTAAAGGGATGTTTACTCTAGTCATAAATTGCTTTGTCAGCTAGGGATCTGAAATTGTCACTTTATTTTGATTTTGACAAGTTTCAAATAGATCTAAGAAATAATGTGTTAGCCATTGTTCGCAAATCAAATACGTCAGTTGTAATTATAATTATAAGGATCCTAACTTTAAGTTTGAAAGAGACAGAACTTGTCCCAAGACTTTGTGTTCAAACTCATTCCGACTAAGTTTGATGAAGATCTGAGGAAAACAAGACCTCGGTATGAGGGTGTCTTGCCCAATTCGGAAAAACGTATATGAAATGGTAGGAATATGTAAAATCGGTAGGAATATGTAAAATCAACAAAGTCGATGAAATATGAAAAGTAGTGGAAGGTAAATGGAAGCCATCAGAAAAAGTTAACTGAGGATAACTTACCTAACCAAAGTGATGTTTAGGGAAACTAATGCAAAATATGACCTTGACCTTGGTATTTTTTGTCGTTCAGCGATGTCCACCAATGCCATCAATACATATGACCAAGTATCAGACATAAAGTGAGGCAATCACATACATTTAACTGAGGTTAAGTTACCTGACCCAGGTTAAGTTTGGGGAAAAGAACATGAAGTATGACCTTGACCTTGGTATTTTTTGTCATTCAGCGATGTCCACCAATGCCAAAAATAAATATAACCAAGTATCAAAGACATAAAGTGAGGCAATCACATAAAGCTAACTGAGGTTAAGTTACCTAACCAAGGTTAAGTTACCTAACCAAGATTAAGTTTGGGGAAAATAACGCCAAATATGACCTTGGTAATATTTGTCACTCAGTGATGTCCACCAATGCCAACAATACATAATAACCAAGTATCAAACAAAGACGTTAAAGACAATTAAAGACATAAAGTAAGGCAATCGCATAAAGTTAACTGAGGTTAAGTTACCTAACCAATGTAAAGTTACCTTTAGAACCAAGGTTAAGTTTGTGGGAAATAAGCAAAATATGACCTTGACCTTGGTAATTTTTGTTTGTTCAGTGATGTCTACCAATGCCAACAATACACGACCAAATATCAAACATAGAAAATGACACAATCACACAGTTAACTAAGGTTAACTTGCCTAACCAAACAAAGGTAAAGTTTTGGGAAAATAATGCAAAATATGACCTTGACCTTGGTAATTTTGGCATTACGTGATGTCCCTTGACCCAACAAAGTTTCAGAAAAATTCGAGCAGCGATTGTTGAGATATAGTTGATTTAAAATGTGGACGCCATCGCTGGAAAAGACTGCTATGTCTCGCTACCCACTTTCGTGGGCGAGACAAAAATGAGCTACTGTTCGAAACGCTTAATATAGTATTTGACACAATTCATAGGGCCATAAATCCGCCATATATTGTCTAATCTGACTGGTTTTCAAACAAGTCCAGGACTCTAAATATATATAAATGGACTCTAGTTTGGCTGAAGTCTGATTTTTTAGACAAGCGAAAGTTAAGGGACTCGCAGTGTCACATCATATTATATTCAGTCTAAAACGGGCGTATAAAAAACATACAATAACGTTATATTTTGTTCTTATTTTATTTAACAATATTTATTATAAATTGATATATACAGCATAATATCAATGCAAACATAATCAGTATTGTCATGAAGGATTCACATCTCATTCCTATCAGACTATCTATAATGCTTTAATTGTCTCTGTTTTGAGGCGAACATTAATATCAAGAGATAGTCTGATGGGAATGAGATTTGGAGAGTCAATGTTATATTTTCTAACAATTACACCAATAAGAAGGTATTGCACTGGGACAAGGACAAGTCTAACACTGGGACAAGTCTAACACTGAGACAAGTCTAACACTGGGACAAGTCTAACACTGAGACAAGTCTAACACTGGGACAAGTCTAACACTGGGACACGTCTAACTCTGGGACAAGTCTGACACTGAAACAAGTCTAACAATCGGACAAGTCTAACACATACAGTATTTATGTAAGTCTACAATTGAATTGAATTGGGTTTTAAGGCGCACCAACTAAAGTGATCCTTTTGGGAATGGTGACAGTCTTACAGTTGGGAAGATAAGCATTGCGAGAATGGTAGCCGTGTCTTACAATTGGGAAAATAAGCACTGCGAACCTCAAAATTGGGAAAAATCAAACAATATGAATTCAGAGAATTTATATGGTTAAATGATAATTTACCAATTCTTCATATTCCAACCATGATAGTTTCCCAATTCCTCACATTCTAATCATCAAACATTCTATTTAGTGATCCATTACACATACTATTTCAGATGTCTTTCATATTCATATAACATTATACAACATAGATGCCAATATTATAAACATATTCATTTGGTCTCATGATGACTATTTTATCCAGTGCTCAAATCTTTCATGATAAATGTGTTTTGATTGTTGATAATTCCAAAAAAACAACTCTAGCATGTACACACTGTTCGTTTATTTTTATCATATTCATTTCCCTTACTGTTTTCTTATGTAACTGTTCTGACCGACTTTGTATCACTGTTTTCTTTTAATTCATTTACACCAAGTATGCCAATAAGGGTAATACATGTATATAACAAATACAGAACAATAATCATTAAACATTTAAAGCACTATATTCTTACTGGCTCTATTTACAGGGACTGGAAGCAATCATGAAGCCGTCTACCAAAAATTAGACTGGCTGTCGTCCCCGTGGTTATATATACATATTTTTTAATATTTTGCAAATTTAATCAAAATAAAATCTCAAACATTCTGAATAGCTCTGAACCACTGATTGAAGCCAATAATTCAAAGGGGACTAAATGCAAACTCTTTTATTTGATGATAGCTTGAGTTGTCTCAAATAGTATAAACATTAACAAACATAAGGACATAGCCAGTCTAACCAAAAACCATTGTCTTTAAGTTATTACAAGAGGTTCAAATGCAGTCAATTAGGCCTTTTGTTCTACCAGGTTTATTATTTATATCCCGTGTGGTTCCCGGGGGCGCCCGTTTAGTCACGGGGCAAAGAATAGGGCCACTGCAGATCCCTTTGGAGGGGTAGGCAGAGGGGTAGAATCCCCCAAATTCATGTTCATTTTATCATTTTTTGTTCATGTTCATTAAAGGTCTTCATCCTGATCCCTGCATTGTTTCAGGTGCTATCTCGCTCGCATCAAAAGAGCAGTGGCAGAAAAACAATAACGTGGCTCCAGCGTAAATGGAGTTTCTACGATAGAATTCAGGATGACAAGGTTCTAGGCCCATTTTCCATATTTTATCTCGATGTACATGGAAGATGAGCCTGGCATGTTCATGCCTGTTAGGCGCCATATAACCGTTTCATGTGTTGGTGCGCCTTAAAACCCCAATTCAATTATTATTTATGAAAAACTTCAGTTTAGAAAACACAACACCCAGATTTTTTTGGTTAAATAATAAGGATTTATTCATGTGTGCTTTAATGCTTTACAATGTACTGGTTTTGTGATATTAAATGTTGAATTTAATTGAATTGGGGTTTTAAGGCCTGTTCTACCCCTCTGCCTTCCCCTCCGACGGGATCTGCAGTGTGCAGTGGCCCTATTCTTTGCCCCGTAACCAAACGGGGGCCCCGGAACCACACGGGAAGATATTAAGATACATTTTTACTGGAGTATATGTACAACCGTAAGCACAAATTGAGTAATTATAGTGAAATTTATTATTTTTAAAGTCGATCAATGTAGATTATTCTGTATTGCATGAAATGAAAACATACTCAATTTACTTAAAAGTTACTTCGAAACAATATGGTAACCACAGTATTTTAAAGTTCCTACACATACGACATTTTACATGATCAAACTAATACTACAAATTAATTGCTACAATATAGACTTAGATTTTTAAACAAGATTACTGTATTTCCAATAATTATTACACATTAATTATCTTATCACATCTATACAATATTTATCAAAAACTGTACAAAGTAAACGATGACATCTTCTATGTGTGAAAGCTTATCAGGCAATGATAAGAGATGAAAAGTGTATTATCGATTGGAATATACATCATGCTAGGGCGACGTGGATCTATCATTCAATGCACACACCTAATAACAAATAATTTATAATGTCTGTGTTCAACCACACACATTCTACATTCCAACGTCACATGCCACAGACTAGAACAGTCAGGGACATAAACACAGAATATCTATCACAACCTTACAGCATTTATAATACACGACAGTTGCTTAAATGCTGACATTGTACAAGTTTTCTGCACAGCAACACCGAAATGAATTGAATTGGGTTATAAGGCGCACCAACACATGAAAGGTTATATGGCACCTAACAGGAATGAACGTGCAAGGCCCAACCTCCATTTACATCAAGATACAATATGAAGAATGGGCCTGGAACCTTCTTACCTGCAGAGTTGCTGCAAATTCTATAGCAGACACCCCATTTACGATGGAGCCACGTTTCCATATGCAGTGTCATGATAAAGACAACACCGAAATGAAAATGAAATAAAATGTCCCAACATTAATTCAAATCACAGGCTTCAAAATATACAGCTATATCAGTTCTGTGACATTTTAAGTACAAAGTGTTATAAAGTGGGGCTGAATCTGTTCTACAGTCTCGTTTGACATTTATTAGTATTATATACCTCAGATACAACAGATTAGTATTCTATACTTCAGATACAACAAGTACAACACTATACTTCAGATACAACAGTACAACACTATACTTCAGATACAACAAGTACAACACTATACTTCAGATACAACAAGTACAACACTATACTTCAGATACAACAAGTACAACACTATACTTCAGATACAACAAGTACAACACTATACTTCAGATACAACAGTACAACACTATACTTCAGATACAACAGTACAACACTATACTTCAGATACAACAGTACAACACTATACTTCAGATACAACAGTACAACACTATACCTCAGATACAACAGTACAACAGTATTGGACATCAGAATATTATGAAAGCTGCCTCTAAGCTCAATTTTGGAGGTTTATATTAAATTATTAGGTTAATTTCAAAAGAATTGAATTGGGGTTTTAAGGCGCACCAACACATAAAAGGTTATATGGCGCCTAACAACAGGAATGAACATGCCGGGCTCATCCTCCATGTACATCAAGATAAAATATGGAGAACGGGGTGGAGGGGGGAGGAAGGGGTGCCGTAACCGAACGGGCCCCCCATTCCCCCGAGAACCACACGGGGCAATTTCAAAAAAATGATACACACGGAACATGGTTGTTACATGGCCATACAAAATACAAAACAAACAAGTACATAAGAAAGTTTCATTAAAAACACTATTAAGGCAATATTTCGGTATATTATTTATTTTTGAAATATTAAAAAGAAAAGAGAGAAATTATGATAAAACAGCATTACAGCACATAAAATTATGGACAATTTTCAGTCTAGTTCTTTGCAAGGTATTACATATTTTTTGCTATATAATACATTTATATAAACATGCTTCATGTAATTATGTATTATATCAAATTACAATAATACATTTTAAAGCATTGTACATAAAAAAACAGCCTTTGGGTGGCCACTTTGACTATTGCAAGAAAACAAAAAACACAAACTTAATAGACGTCAACCACAGTGATAAAGTTTCAACAAAATCCTTCAAAGGTTTCAGAGAAGATTTCATATTTAACCTTTTCCTATATAACTTTATGTAAAACCTTTGGTCACCATGGCAACCATTTTGATTATTCGATGATAACGAAAAACATAAATACGATAGAGGCCAACCCAAGGAACATGTACATGATATTTCACTGGAATGGATTAAGTGGTTTCGGAGGAGATGTTGTTTGAAATTTCCTTAAATTTTACTTAGTTTTAGCCATGGTGGCCATATTGGACAACTGGCGGCTGCGAAAAACACAAACCTGAGGCGCACTATCCCATGGATCATTGTGATAAAGTTTCAACAAAATCCTTCCAGAGGTGTCAGAGAAGATGTAAATTTTAGCCTTTCCTATATAACTCTATGTAAACTTTTGGTCGTCGTGGCGGCCATTTTGCTCATTTGACGATAACAAAAAACACAAATTTGATAGAGGCCAACCAAAGGAACATGTATATGATATTTCAATGGAATGGATTAAGTGGTTTCAGAGGAGATGTCGTTTGGAATCTCTTTAAATTTGACCTAATTTTAGCCATGGTGGCCATTTTGGATGACTGATGGCCGCGAAAAACATAAATCTGAGGAGAACTATCCCAAAGATCATTGTGATTAAGTGTCACCAAAATCCTTCAACCGGTTTCAGAGAAGATGTCATTTTTAGCCTTTTCCTATATAACTCTGGGTTCACTCGGTGGCCATTTCGATTATTCGACAATAATGAAAAACACAAACTTGATAGAGGCCAACCCCTAAGGAACATGTTTATGATATTTCACAAGAATAGAATAAGTGTTTTCGGAGGACACATTGTTTGAAAATTCCTTAAATTTGACCTAGTTTAAGACATGGCGGCCATCTTGGATGACTGGCGGCAGCGGAAAAACACAAACCTGAGAGGGACTCTCCCAAATATCATGGTGGTTAAGTTTCATCAAAATCCATCAAGCAGTTTCAGAGAAAATGTAATTTTCAACCTTTTCCTATATAACGCTATGTAAACTTTGGGTCGCCGTGGTGATTTTTGATTATTTGACGATAACGAAAATCATAAACTTGATAGGGGCCAACCCAAGGAACACGTATATGATATTTCACAAGAATGGAATAAGTGGTTTTGGAGGAGATGTCGTTTGAAATTTCCTTAAATTTGACCTAGTTTTAGCCATCTTGGATGACTGGCAGCCGCAAAAAACATAAATCTGAGAGGAACTATCCCAAAGATCATTGTGATTTAATTTTCATCAAAATCCTTCAAGCGGTTTCAGAGAAGATGTCATTTTTAACGTTGTTCTATATAACTCTATGTAAACTTTGGATCGCTGTGGCGGCCATTTTGATTATTCAACGATAACGAAAAACACAAACTTGATAGAGGCCAACCCAAGCAACATATTGATGGTATTTCGCAATAATGGAATAAGTGGTTTCGGAGGAGATGTCGTTTGAAATTTCCTTAAATTTGACCTAGTCTTAGCCATGGTTGCCATCTTGGATGACTGGCGGCCATGAAACAATCTGAGAGGGGCCCTCCCAAGTAACATTGTGATGAAGTTTCGTCAAAATCCTTCAAGCGGTTTCAGAGGAGATGTCGATATTATAAAATTGCTTTGGCCAGTAGAGCTAACAAGAGGGCCATGATGGCCCTATATCGCTCACCTGAATTAATTTGAACCAATACAAGAGGGCCAGGGCCAAGCGATCACCTGAGTACTGGCACATTATCGAACTTCTTCGAAATCTTATGGTAATATACATCTGTGCAAGTTACAGATCTGTAATAATATACAATCTGTGCAAGTTAGATTAAGATTGTTCAAGAAATGTGGGCCCTGTTGTGTATAACAACATTGATATAGACAGTTTAAGACACTGACAAAATTTGGTAAAGATCAAATACAAAATGAAAGTGCTAGAGAGGAACACCTTGGGCAGAGCAAAATGTGACCCCAGGGCTACATGTAATATATGAGAGCTGTGTCCCTTGTGGTTTTAGAGAAAAAGATTTTTAAGTTTTTCCCTATACAAGTCTATGTAAAAGGTGACCCCTGGGGCGGGGAAAGTGTGAACCCAGAGTCACCATTTGAAAAAACTTAGTAAAGGACCATAAGAGTATAGTAAATGCAAAATATTAAACCTCTGGCTCTTGCAGTTTCAGAGAAGATTGTTTTTTCCTATATATATGTCTATATAAAACTGTGACCCCCGGGGCGCGGCCAAGTTTGACACCAGGGTCACCATTTGAACAAACTTGGTAGAGGACCATAAGCGTATAGCAAATGCAAAATATTAAACCTCTGGCTCTTGCAGTTCCAGAGAAAAAGATTTTTCTCAGGTTTTCCCTATACACGCCTATGTAAAACTGTGACCCCTGGAGCGGGGCCAAATATGACCCCAGGGTCACCATTTGAACATAATTGGTAGAGGACCAATAGCTTATAGCAAATGCGAAATATTAAACCTCTGGCTCTCGCAGTTTCAGAGAAGAAGATTTTTTAAGTTTTTCTCTATACATGTCTATGTAAAACATGTGAACCTTGGGGCGGGGCCAAATGTGACCCAAGGGTCACCATTTGAAAAAACTTGGTAAAGGACCATAAGCTTATAGTAAATGCAGAATAACAAACCTCTGGCTCTTGAAGTTTCCAAGAAGATTTTTTAAAAAAAAATCCTATACAAGTCTATGTAAAAAATGTGACTCCTGGGGCGGGGACAAATTTGACCCCGGGGTCACCATTTGAACAAACTAAGTAGAGGATCAAAAGCTGATGCTACATATAATACATGAGAGCTCCGTGCCATGTGGTTCCAGAGAAGAAGATTTTTTTCAGTTGTTCCCTATACAAGCCTATGTAAAACTGTGACCCCCGGGGCGGGCCAAATGTGACCCCTGGGTCACCATTTGAGCAAACTTGGTAGAAGACCATAAGCTTATAGCAAATGCAAAATATTAAACCGCTGGCTGTTGCAGTTTCAGAGAAGATGATTTTTTAAGTTTTTCCCTAAACATGTCTATGTAAAACATGTGACCCTTGGGCGGGGCTAAATGTGACCCCAGGGTCACCATTTAAACAAACTTGATAGAGGACCATAAGCTTATAGTAAATGCAAAATATCAAACCTCTGGTTCGTGCAGTTTCCGAGAAAAAGATTTTTTAAAAAAACAACTATATAAGTCTATGTAAAACTGTGACCCCTGGGGCGGGGACAAATTTGACCCCAGCGTCACCATATGAACAAACTAAGTAGAGGACCATAAGCTGATGCTACATATAATACATGAGAGCACGGTGCCATGTGGTTCCAGATAAGAAGACTTTTTTCAGTTTTTCCCTATACAAGCCTATGTAAAACATGTGACTCTTGGGGCGGGGCCAAATGGGAACCTCAGGGTCACCATTTGAACAAACTTGGTGAAGGACCATAAGCTTATAGTAAATGCAAAATATCAAACCTCTGGCTCTTGCAGTTTCCGAGAAGAAGATTTTTTAAAAAAAACACCTATATAAGTCTATGTAAAACTGTGACCCCCGGGGCGGAGACAAATTTGACCCCAGGGTCACCATTTAAACAAACTTAGTAGAGGACCATAAGCTGATGCTACTTGCAATACACGAGACCTCTGTGCCTTATGGTTTCAGAGAAGAAGATTTTTAAAAAAAAAATCCTATATGTCTATATGAAAAACATGCAATTCTCAATATACAAATTTTGGACCCCCGGGGCATAGCCATTTTTGATCCTAGGGACTGTATTTGAACAAACTTGACAGGCTAGACGTTGGCGATCATTTTAAAAGAAAAACTGTTGAAATCTGTCCAGCGGTTCTTGAGAAGAAGATTTTTTAAGGTTTCAATTGTATATGGTAATGGCAGCCATCTTGGATGTCGCGCTAATCTAATTTTAACAAATCTAAAAAGCATTCATCTAAGGATCATCCACGTGAAGTTTGGTTAAAATTAGCCACGCAGTTTCTGAGGAGAAGTCGTTTGAAGCAAAAGTTAACGACGGACGGACGACGACGGACGACGACGACGACGACGGACGAAGAGTGATCCCAATAGCTCACCTTTGAGCCTTCGGCTCAGGTGAGCTAAAAAATGGCTTGACCGGTATGTTAATGCATTTATTTTATTTGTGTAATCTGAATGAAATGTTATTTTGCATATATTAAAATAAATAAGAACTGGATAGCTGAAGATTGAGGAAAGTGCTTAAAGGTAAAAAAAAAAATTCAAATTTCATTTCTTATTTGACTTCCTGACAATTTGAATGCCGTTTTCACTCTATGTATCTATTAGTCTAGTGTAAGAAATTATTATTTAGTGGACATCTTTTTTTAGCGCTACGAGAGGACGTTGTCCGTGCACTACTTCAAGATGTCCGCTAAAAAAAGTTTGTTTTTCTTACCAAAAGTCATCTATTTTCTCCGAAATCCTTCAACACACAATGATTGTGAATGATTATACTTAGTTTGCAGTTTTTTTATTAGATTAGTATTTTCTAATTCAACGAGAAATGATTATACTTAGTTTGCAGTTTTTTTTAGCTCTACTGGCCAAGGGCCAGCAGAGCTTATGGGATGGTGTGTTGTCCGTCTTCCGTCGTCCGTCGTCTGTTAACTTTTCTTCAAACGACTTCTCCTCAAAAACCGCTTGGCTAATTTTGACCAAACTTCAAATGGATGATCCTTAGATGAATGCTTTTTAGATTTGTTAAAATTAGGTCAGCGCTACATCCAAGATGGCTGCCATTACCATATATAGTCAAAACTTTAAAAAATCTTCTTCTCCAGAACCGCTAGACAGATTTCAACAGTTTTTCTTTTAAAATGATTGTCCACGCCTAGACTATTTAGTTTGTTCAAATAAAGTCCCCGGGGTAAAAAATGGCCGTGCCCCGGGGGTCCAAAATTTGTATATTGAGGTTTTGCATGTTTTTCATATAGACATATAGGAAAAAACTTTAAAAAATCTTCTTCTCTGAAACCACAAGGCACAAAGCTCTCATGTATTACATGTAGCATCAGCTTATGGTCCTCTACTAAGTTTGTTCAAATGGTGACCCTGGGGTCAAATTTGTCCCCGCCCCGGGGGTCACAGTTTTACATAGACTTATATAGGATTTTTTTTGCAAAAATCTTCTTCTCGTAAACTACAAGAGCCAGAGGTTTGATTTTTTGCATTTACTATAAGCTTATGGTCCTTTACCACGTTTGTTCAAATGGTGACCCTAGGGTCACATTTTGCCCCACCCCAAGGGTCACATGTTTTATATAGACATGTATAGGGAAAAACTTAAATATTCTTCTTCTCGGAAACTGCAAGAGCCAGAGGTTTAATATTTGCATTTGCTATAAGCTTGTGGTCCTCTACCAAGTTTGTTCAAATGGTGACCCATTGGTCACATTTTGCCCCACCCCGGGGGTCACAGTTTTACATAGGCTTGTATAGGGAAAATCTGAAAAAAATCTTCTTCTCTGGAACCACATGGCACAGAGCTCTCATGTATTACATGTAGCATCAGCTTATGGTCCTCTACTAAGTTTGTTCAAATGGTGACCCTGGGGTCAAATTTGTCTCCGCCCCGAGGGTCACAGTTTTACATAGACTTATATAGGATATTTTTTTTAAAAATCTTCTTATCGGAAACTACAAGAGCCAGAGGTTTGATATTTTACATTTATTATAAGCTTATGGTCCTTTATCAAGTTTGTTCAAATGGTGACCCTGGGGTTACATTTGGCCCCGCCCCAATGGTCACATGTTTTACATAGACATGTATAGGGAAAAACTTAAAAAAACTTCTTCTCTGAAACTGCAAGAGCCAGAGGTTTAATATTTTGCTGTTGCTATAAGCTTATGGTCCTTTACCAATTTTGTTCAACTGGTGACCCTGGGGTCTCACCTGGCCCCGCCCCGGGGTCACAGTTTTACATCAATGCTTGTTTTAATTTTTTTAATTTCTTTATTTATTTTTTTTTTATTTATTTTTTATATATATTTTTTTTATTTTTTTTTTTATTTTTTTTTTTACATTTTTTCATTATTATTTTTTTTAATTTTGATTTTTTTTTTTTTTTTAATTTTGATTTTTTTTTTAATTGTTTGATAAATTTTTTATTTTTTTTTATTTTTTTTTTAATTTTGATATTTTCTTTTTGTATTTTTATTTTTTTTTTTTTAATTTTTTTTTTAATTTTATTATCTCTACTGGCCAACTTGGAAAACCAGCCAGATCGGACCAGTAATGGCGGAGTTATGGCTCTTGATATAGTTAAAAATGCTATATTTTGCCTCTTTAAGACGATAGTCACTCGCTTCATTGATGTCATAAGAGCCATATTAGCCAGTAGAGCGTCCACAGGCCCTCTTTGGCCTCTTGTTAGATTAGTATTTTCTAATTCAACGAGAAGAGTACTTGTTTAATATAAACTGCAGTTAACAAAATAATATAATGTCTCACTTAACAGGACTTTTTTTCCTTCATAAACAGGGGCTGATATTCGACCCTTTCCCCTGGTAAGACGGTATCGTTTTGTTTTGGCTTACAATTATTTCCGTTTTTAATATTTTATTTCTCTCAATGCATAATATATTACAAAATGTTACAATCATATATGAACTTTTAACGTACAGTTGTATAGCAATGTGTTGCATTGATGCAACATCTTCTAATACATGTGTGCCCTAAAAGAAACTTTAGAAGAATTTAGAATTAGCAGACATAGAAAGATTTGACAGATAGTAGGAACAGGAGTATTGGAGTGTTAGACTTAGGCTTAATCAATGATTGTTTTATACAGTTTTAATTATATACGTTGATTATTTTATTGTATATCTCGGTCACCATCTAGTTTCCCTTATGCGTTAAACTTTTCCCATTTCTTGTTGTGTTGTTCAATTTTATCTTTAAATACTGCAATGTTCTGTTCTATATGGAAGCTTTAATGTACCCCTCAGATGATGTGTTGTTTATGACCATAAATAGAACGACATGTCACGATATATAATCCTATTTTGACATAATCTATGTTGATATACTACAATATTTCGAGCCAGGACGACTTAATAAAAAGCGGCATAAGTTGAATATATTGTTTGCACAACATCCACACAGCGACTTGGTGACATAAAATGTTAAATTATGTTGAGATCACGTTAAGTTTACTGAAATATTGCGTCACACATTTTTATCTGGACAAGATACATATGCCGACATATTCACTTCTGTAGCAACAAAAGATGCAAGCACATCCATAGTAGGATTCACGGTTCATCTACAAGCATGTGGAATATTAAACAAGAGGACAGAAATGGCACTGAAAAGCTCACCTGATTATCTTCGCAAAGATGAAAACTGTTTTAAAAAAGCTTATAATTCATAACAGAATGAGATCACGCAGTCGATGGTGCAATATCACAAATTCCTGCACCCGCGTTAAGGTGTATATGGTGGGGATCTCAATGGTTTCCACGTTATGACACAGGTACTATGATCAAAGGGTTGTGTACTATGCCCGAAGGGGTAGGGACGGACCCCGGGGCAAATGCTGGTGGGATGGTTGTATCTGTTCATGCCCAATGAGTGTATATGTTATGCGCAAAATGAGAATAATATTATGGTCAATTCCGAAATTGCTCTGCGAAAAGTAAGAATTTTAAAAACGCGCGGCATTATCGGAATTCTCAAAATGCGGGGTTCAATTCCGGAATCTTCCATGCGCACAGTAGTAATTAGCACACAGTAGGGAAGTTTTGGTTCTAGTGGTTAATTGTAATACTGACTGCAAAGGCCTTCGTTAATAATGCTGGAAGAACTTGTAGCTCAAAAATGTTGCTTTATATATATAATATAAAAGCAATAACGTATGTTTAAATTGCAAGTAGACGTGTGTTTATATCCTCATTGTCTATAAAATGTATATTAATATCCACAATTTATTAAGTATCATTCAAATATTCAAATGTCATTAATGGAAATACCATAAACTGGTAATTTGTCCTCAAACGGTATGTGTAAATGATTGTTTTAGTACAGGTGGCAGATGACAAATGTTCTGAACAATAAAACAGTTTAATTTAATATATTTGTATACCTTATCAGTATAATACTTTAATAAATATGATTAAAACATGCAAATGCAATTAATAGTAGTAGTTGTAGCTTTAACACCTGATGCATTTATTGAGCAATTGACGTGTTTGTTATTTGACAGATGTTCAATATTTGACTTCTTTTGTTTATGCAAGTATATACGAAGGTATATGGCACCAAACCGGGGTCTCATGTTTGTATATAGAGATCATAGTGAAATATCTATAATATATATATGGAATGCCCAATTTGACCTGTTATTAGAAATATTATTGTCTGTGTCGCGTTTTGCTTTCTATTTTTAGCCGGATTGCGGAGCAAATCCAGGCTTATGGTTTGGCGATTTCCGTCTATCTTCTGTCCGTCCGTCCGGATGTCCGTCTACGCATTTTGACGTTTTGGTAAACGTTTTTGGTTAAAGTTTTTGTTTTTCCTCATTTCTCAAAAACGAATTGCCGGAAAGCTTTGAACTTCAGTTCATTTCAGTTAAAATGATGAATTGCACCACTGAGCTTCACTTGTTTATATTTTCTTAGCCAGAATGTATCTCCTTATTTCAGTAATATAAATCCGCGCTTTATTGTTTGAGGGCCTTAACTTGTTTCTCAATAAGTAAGTTCATGTTAATTATTTACTAAACCAAATTATGATTTTTTTTATACATGTTATCTTTTATAACAGACGGATGAAATAATTAAGCATATGTAAATAGAAATAAATAGGTTTTAAAACACTATATCCCTTTTTAAATCCCAACACAAATTCGTAATTTGCGCAAAACATTCTCAAATTGCGCCGAAACTTGGTGCATATTTCATTTCGATTAACCCCTTGCACAATATCGGAATCGTCGGGCATTTTAAGAATTCTTACTTTGCGCAGAGCAGTTCCGGAATCGTCCATATTCTCACATTGCGTATAACATATATATGGTTATATGGTGGGGAGCTCAACGGCTTCCAAGTTAAGAACAATTTGCTACATGTCCCTAGTGGGGACGGACCCTGGGCCGATACTGGTTGGATAGATGTATCCATCTGTTTATGCTCAGTAAGTGTATAACTGTGGTTTCAGAGAAGAAAGTTAAAAAATTGACCCCATGGTCACGATTTGAACAAACTTGATAGAGGATCATACGCTTATGGTACATGCACAATATTAGACCTCTAGCTGTACCTCTCATACTACATGCAATATATGAGAGCTCTATAACTTGTGTCTTCAAAGGAGAAGATCTTTTCATTTTGTATCTATATAAATCTATGTAAAACAAGTGATTGCTGGGGCGTGGTCAAATTTAACGTCAGGGTCGCCATTTAAAACTTGGTATAGGACTAATGGTAAATGCGTAATATTAAACCTCTAGCTCATGTAGTTTCAGAGAAGAAGATTTGTTTAAGATTTTCCTATACAACATTATGTAAAAAAGTGACTCCTGGGCCGAATTTCACCCCAGGGTCATCATTTGAACAAACTTGGTAGTGAACCATAAGCTGATACTACAGGTTATATATGAAAGCTTTGTGCTTCTTAGTATTTAGAGAAGAAAATCTTTCAAGGTTTTCCCTATGCCAACAATACATATGACCAAGTATCAAAGACATTAAGTGAGACAATCACATAAAGTTAACTGAGGTTAAGTTACCTAACCAAGGTTAAGTTTGGGGAAAATAATGAAAAATATGACCTTGACCTTGTTAATTTTTTGTCGTTCAGTGATGTCCACCAATGCCAACAACACATATGACCAAGTATCAAACAAAGAAATTAAAGTTATCAGAAAAAAAAGTTAACTGAGGTTAACTAACCTAACAAAACTGATGACGCAAAACATGACCTTGAAATTGGCATTTTTTGTCGTTCAGCGATGTCCACCAATGCCAACAACACATATGACCAAGTATCAAAGACGTAAAATGAGGCACTCACATAAAGTTAACTGAGGTTAAGTTACCTAACCAAGGTTAAGTTTGGGAACAATAAGTAAAATATGACCTTGACCTTGGTAATTTGTGTCATTCAGTGATGTCCACCAATGCCAACAATACATATGACCAAGTATCAAATAAAAAAAATGAGGCAATCACATGTATAGAGTTAACAGAGGTTAAGTTACCTAATCAAGGTTAAGTTACCTAACCAAGGCTAAGATTTGGGAAAATAACGCAAAATATGAACTAGACCTTGGTTATTTTGGCGTGATGATGTACCCAACAAAGCATTTGACAAAGTTTCATAAAAAATCGAGTGACTGCTATGTCTCGCTACCCACTATCGTGGGCGAGAAAAAAACGGTTATGGTCATTCAATTTATTTCATCTTTTGTAAAACAAGGATATATGTCGACGTGTACATGTCAACAACTACCTTTATATATGGTCATGCCGTTTTAATCTATATCCATTAAATTAAAGTCATTATCTTAAGATGTCTTAACACTATATATAACGTTAAAACGACATATATTATAGAATTATCACATCATCTGGGGGGTATATTAAAGCTTCCATAGTTCTATTTCCTTTCTTGTTTTTAAATATTGTATAAAACAATTAAACTCCGGGATGGCTTTCCTGCATTTGTTTATAAAAATAAAATATTTTGCTATAAGTATAATAAAGTTGATAATACTACTATTATTTGTGTTTTTACTTATACAAAATGATATTGTTTTTAGATCAAGATTTACAGCCAAACTTTTATCCTGGAGAAATATTTGTAAACTCGTCCAAAATTGTTGAATAATTGGACATTCCCAAAATAAGTGTATAAGAGATTCTACATGCATTCCACAAAAATCAACTAGATCTAACTAGTTTACATTTATACAGTAACTTATTACATGGTATGATTCTCATGATATATTGATACTGGAATGTACGTAGTTTTGTGTCAATTGTACTTTTGAATGATGAAAAATAAATGTTTTTCCAATCTAGATCTCCGAGAATACCTTCCCATTTTACTTGTGGTTTCACAATATTGTTATGTGTCTCTTTTTCTATCAGTAATTTAGTTAGGAGTTTATTTGGCATTTTACTCTTTAGAAACCTCTTTATCAGAACATTTTTGCTATTTGTTACATTTATTTGTTCTTCTTGGAGTAACGTTTTCCATTCATTTGGAATGCTGTTAATTAACGTATGGTATTGTAGAAATTCACTATTTCTGACTCCGAATATTTGTTTAAACTCTGTAAATGTAAAAAATCTCTTGACTCGATAATCGTATAGTTGTTCAATATATTTCAATCCTAAATTATCCCATTCTTTAATATAGATTACTTTTTTCTTGTGTTTTAATGAAGAGTTGTTTCAGATGATCTGTTTGGAAATATATTCTATGTCCTTTGTAAAATTTACTTTTGACCAACTTTCAATGATTTCTTTTAAAAATACATTTTTTATGCCAATGGTATTTACGTCTTCACTATTAAGATTGCATTCGTAAAACGCACTTCCACCTATTTTATTTAGATCTTTTGCGAAGGAACGTTTCCATAATCCGTTATTATTTTGGTCTAATATTCGCCTAATCCAGCTACACTTTAAAGAATTTATATAACTTCCAAGTTTATCATTTTAAGCCCTCCTTTTTCTTCCTGTATTAAAGTTTTTCTTCCTATTTTATCAGGTTTCTCATTCCATAGGAATTCATACATATGTTTTTGTTATTTGTTTGATAATATTCTTTTTAGGGTTTTCTAGTACTGTTAGCGGGTATATAAGTTTTGGAAGCGCAAACGTTTTGATCACTGTGATCTTACCTATCAATGATAATTCATGTTTTTTTTCCATTTATTTAAACACGTATAAAATTCATCAATTTGTGTATTTAAGTTGAGTTCATGAAATTTATTTCTATTATTTGTGAAAACCATCCCTAAGGTAACTGCTTTATCTGATGTCCATCGAAATTTTTTGTTTTTACAGTATTTAATTTTAGTATTTTCAAGGCTTCCAGTTCTTAAAATAGTTGTTTTATCTGTATTTAATTTTAACCCAGATATATTTCGAAATTGTTCAATAATGTTAACAAGCGTTTCTAATGATTGTTGTGAACCATCTATCATAAACGTTGCATCGTCGGCGAAAAATGATTTTTTAATTTCTTCTTCGGCTACAACTATCCCCTTAATGTTTTTCTCAAGTTTTACAGCATTCGATAAAATTTCAATAGCAATAATAAACAAAATTGGTGACAGTGGGCACCCTTGTCTAACTCCTCTTTGTACATTAAAGAATTCAGATAGATGTCCATTATTTGATACAGAACTTTGTATATCATGATAAAATAGTTTTATCCAATTTATTATTAAATCACCAAAGTTAAAATATTTTAAACATGTAAAAATAAAATCATGATCTATACTATCAAATGCCTTTTCAAAGTCTGCGAAAAAAAGTAAACCTGGACTTTCGTTGTCGTTAAGATAATCCATGACATCAAATAAAAGTCTTACATTTTCCCCTAAATACCTCCCCTTTATAAAACCTGTCTGTGATGCATTAATTATATGTGAAATAACACTTTTCATTCTATTTGCGATTGTTTTTGTAGCGATTTTATAGTCAATATTTAATAAAGTTATTGGTCTCCAGTTATTAAGTGTTGTAAGTTCCTTATCCTTTTTTGGTAAGAGCGTTATTTTACCTGGTTTTTGTAACGTGTTTAAGTTGCCGTTGTCAAATGAATAGTTTACGGAATTCAAGTAGAAGAGTTTTAAATCATTCCAAAATATTTTATAGAATTCAGTGGTTAAACCATCTGAGCCAGGACTTTTATTGTTTGTCATATCTTTAAGTGCCATTGTACATTCGTATTCATTAAGGTTTCCTTCAAGATTATGCTTCTGTTCTTCGTTTAGTTTCGGAACATTTATATTAGGAAAACAATCGTGATTAGAATCCATTGGGTTATTTTTTTTGTATAGATTTTCGTAATATAATTTTGTTTCTGCAATTATATCATTTTGATGTTTAATTTCGTTACCATTTATTAATAATCGTGTAATAGTTTTTCTCTCCGATCTTTTCTTTTCAAAATTTGAGAAATATTTAGTATTTTTCTCTGCTCCTTCAATATACTGTGCTTTTGCTCTCAAGATTATTCCGTTTGTTTTCTTTTCAATTATTTCTGCCAGTTTATCTTTCTTTATTATTAGTGTTTCATGTAATTGCCCATTATTTGGATCGTTTGATAATTCATGTTCTAATGTATCTATTTCCCTAGTTACTGTGCTTTCTTCATTTATTTCCCTTTTCTTTTTAGTAGAGCAATATTTTATTGTTTCATTCCTTATTGCGCCTTTAATTAATTCCCATAATGTATTATGGTTAGCGTTCTTATTTATATCGGATATTTCTTTTATGGCATTTCGAATATTTATTTGATAATCCTCATTTAAAAGTACACTGTTATTGAGTTTAAAATACCCGGGACCGTGATTTTGTTTTGATAGGTTAATGTTAAAATATACTAATGAATAATCCGAACGCAGACCTGCAGATATTTTACACTTTGTAATATTATTTATTATATTTGAGGATATTAAAAAGTAATCAAGCCTACAAAATATCGGAGGTTTATGATTCGAATGCCATGTAAAATGTTTAGTATCGGGATTCAATATTCGCCATATATCGTTTACATCATAGTTTGAAATTATGGAATTTATCTCGTCTCTGGTCTTTTTATTTCCATCCATTGTACCGTTTTTCTTATCTCCCCCCCCCCCTCCCCCGCCCCACCCCCACACCCCATAATGATTGTTTCGTCATCATGATCATTTATAAAAATTCTCTATTTTCATGAAAAATTGTATATCGTCAATGTTCGGTCCATATACATTTAAAGTCAGTACATCTTTTTCTTCAATGTTAATTTTTAAGTAATGTAATCTACCGGTGATTATCTCGGTATGTTCTATAATTTTACATGATGCCCACGCCTTTGCTATTACTACTGTCACCGCTAAAATAAGCGTCGTGCCCCCATTCATCTTTCCATATTTGAAAACAATTTGGTTCACAATGTAATTCCTGTAGAAGACATATTGAATAATTGTTTAGTTTAAGCCACTCAAATATTTGTCTTCGTTTTTTCGTTTCGTTGAAAGTACATATTTTTAAATTCATTTTTATTTTTACGTTTTACATTAGACAAATTAAACGGCGACACTGAGGTTTACTCAAAAACATCACAGGTACCACCTATACACACTGCAGAATAATAGACACAACTCCATGTATAAGAAAGAAGAAATAAAGTTCTGAATAGAGAAATAGTTTGCATTTGACAACCTCTCAGTCTAAATATATACAATCCGTGGACGGCACCCCAAATGGACTGTATCAATATACGCTTACTTATAATCGGTGATAAAGTACATTATGCGAAGAACAAAAAAATCACAAATATATAATAATTCCGCAGTCATATTACATTGTAAATGATATTACGCTCTGGCATCGATGTTCAATATATTCAACCGACGGAACAACACCTGCAGAGTGAATTATACTTCAAAACTTGTATACTACAGATGATTTGTTTTGTGCATAATATATAATATAGTTGTTTATCAAAAATAAACCATCTAATAACCATGTTAACTGGATATATATGTTTAAATGTATTATATATCATTATCAACAACCTTGCATATTGCATCAATCCAATGTGTAATTAAATGATTCATACATCATAAGCTCGTACACTACAGATGAATTGTTTTGTGCATAATATACTATAAAGTTGTTAAATAGTCCAACTCGTATAAGTATAATCCACATAGTATTTATATATAACTCATTTAACTAAACATGTGTAATACCATTATCGACAAGTACGTATACTGTCTCAATCATTATCACTATTATTGCGCGTAACTGTGTAAACGCTTTTCATTTAAGATCAGGGATAACGGTATACATAAGTAGTCCGTGTTACTATATCTATTAATTATGTTTTCTTTTTTTGTACTATAATACATGAAAAATGAAAAACGTGCTTTATGCAATACATTGTAGTAACCTCGTTGAGCGATCTTGTTCTGCATATTACGAAAGTTCCGAAATTGAACAAGATGGCTCTATGGTTACAACAACTGATTGCACATATATTGGTTACTGTATCTAAACCTTAGATGATATATCATAAACAAAGTTAAATATACCACATGCCTCGAATGAATTAACCCACGGTTTAAAAAACAATTATTCTACCGAAAATACACTACCTCCGTGACATAATAAAACGTCTAGATTATATTATTATGATAGTAATTGCTTATTGATGACATTGTTTACATATGCAAACCAAACACGGTTCTCTTAACACTCACCCTTCTCATAGGAGTAACACGACAACAACAATATGTTATAAATGTATATTTATTATTTAATGTTATAAGCCATTGGACGACCGACTGACTGACCTTATTAACATTTATTAATAACACTTCACCTTCAGCTTATAATACGCTACATAAGGAACTGCACCTTTAAAATATAGCAGTCTCTCATCACAGACTTGCGCCAGTCTATTATTTTCACATGACATATTTCAATCTGATCCCAGATCGCTTACGCGAACTATACAGTACATACAAGAAAAACTTGATGCAAAGCATCAATTCGGCGCCAAAATTTTGAAGAATTAAAACATACGTTATTAAATAACAGTACACGTGTTTATCAGTTATTTTAACTATCTTATCATCAGTACTAAACCTTGGTATATTTAGTGGTCATGGACATAATATTAACAAACGTTGCTATGTTGACTTGGTTAAATGTATTTTGAATTAACTAGGTCATTCAGACAATTTTCCAAACGGCCCGGCCAGACATCACGGCTGTCCACTATGACCTGCCCAGGCTGTGTAAGAGCAGCCCGGCCAGACATCACGGCCGTCCACTATGACCTGCCCAGGCTGTGTAAGAGCAGCCCGGCCAGACATCACGGCCGTCCACTATGACCTGCCCAGGCTGTGTAAGAGCAGTCCGGCCAGACATCACGGCCGTCCACTTTGACCTGCCCAGGCTGTGTAAGAGCAGCCCGGCCAGACATCACGGCCGTCCACTATGACCTGCCCAGGCTGTGTAAGAGCAGTCCGGCCAGACATCACGGCCGTCCACTATGACCTGCCCAGGCTGTGTAAGAGCAGCCCGGCCAGACATCATGGCTGTCCACTATGACCTGCCCAGGCTGTGTAAGAGCAGTCTGGCCAGACATCACGGCCGTCCACTATGACCTGCCCAGGCTGTGTAAGAGCAGTCCCGCCAGACATCACTGTGTGTAAGAGCAGTCCGGCCAGACATCATGGCTGTCCACTATGACCAGCCCAGGCTGTGTAAGAGCAGTCCCGCCAGACATCACTGTGTAAGAGCAGCCCGGCCAGACATCATGGCTGTCCACTATGACCTGCCCAGGCTGTGTAAGAGCAGTCCCGCCAGACATCACTGTGTAAGAGCAGCCCGGCCAGACATCATGGCTGTCCACTATGACCTGCCCAGGCTGTGTAAGAGCAGCTCGGCCAGACATCACGGCCGTCCACTATGACCTGCCCAGGCTGTGTAAGATCAGTCCCGCCAGACATCACTGTGTAAGAGCAGCCCGGCCAGACATCATGGCTGTCCACTATGACCAGCCCAGGCTTTATTTGGATGATACTCTATATAGAAAATGTTTACATTTTAATACAAGAAAAACTTGATGCAAAGAGTCTGCGCTCATAAATCTACTTTCGTTTTCAATACATTTGTCTGCATTTGACAGTCAAAATGAAGCATTACAAAATTAGCGATTTCCCGTAAACGAAATTTAAATGCCAAAACTTTCCGATATATCATCGTATTTTCTCATTTCTTAGCAACATTTAATGTTATTTGCCAATAATAATTAATCAAAACGATTTAAAAACGAGAACAATGTGAAAACATTTGAAACGCAGATATTACGATCGATAAATTTCGTTAAATTTTTCTAAAATTCGTATTACGCATTTAACCATTTGATTTTATAATCAGCCTCGTTTTCAGTCAAAATACAGGGAGACATCGTTTTAATGAAATGATTTTGTATAATTTTTGAATTATTGGTGCATCATTTCTTACAGAAATTCAAGAAATCGCTAAGCAGTTTTATCTCTTGTGTTCTATATCTTATTCTGGTGCGTTTTATAGCATGCTTTAAATGCCATTTAAACATTTTTAATTACAATCCAAACATACTCAACTATCAGTCCTTTTGATTCCCCATGCATAAGGTCAAAGTACTACCACAGTATGTCCGGCGCCCTCAAGGGGCGCCGAACAATAAAGCAAACGCAATACTTCCCGACAACTGAATAAGCAAAGGAGATACGATTTTATATCTACTGTTTTAGCATACAATCAACCCAGTATTCTCCCTTATATAATACAATTTCCTTCGACAGAATTACTTATATCACTGGTGATAAATTAAAATTAAACTGTATTAAACAAATGTTATTATTTCTAAGATATAAAATGTCAACCCCACTGCACCAGCTCCACCAATCACGTCGTACTTTAAACAGAGCACCATCAATGTGATACCGAGCCGTCCGCGAAAAACCCACGTATGGGAAACATGTATCCGATAACATTTTTATTCAAGGTATCACTCAGGATAAGATCTCGGACTTGATCTTTAACTATCAAAAGTACAAACGTTTCAATAATCAATGGAACCAATACAGCTCGGACAACATCAATATCCTGAAATTTCTTCAAGTCCATAATATGTAAGTTACTGAAACAGGATTTACTAAGAATCTAAAATTTTAACGTGTTAACTGGTCAGTCATCCAACGCTGAATGGCAAAAACTGGCGTTCTACACGCCACGTGCACTCCACTGAGAGTGCGCCCCCTATGATAATCACTCACATCAAGAGAAATCAATTATCGTCTAATTCGCTACTCTCAAACGACAATAATGTCATTTCTCTTAACACTCACCCTTCTCATAGGAGTAACACGACAACAACAATATGTTATAAATGTATATTTATTATTTAATGGTATAAGCCATTGAACGACCGACTGAACTAAAAGAACGGGCTCTAAAGTGTAAGAACCAATATTAGTATCCAAGTAACTTACATATATGAATTCAAATCTCCATTATTAAACATATAACATACGAGACATTTCTAAACCAAGATATTGGTAATAAATAAGGCCTATGTCTATCCGACACTAACTCCATGTAATTGATATAAAACAAGTTCTCTTTAAAACCAAGGTATTGGTACACTAGACCTTAGAATTTAATACGTCCTGTGTCTATCTGATACCGACTCCATGCTATTGATATAAAACAAGTTTTGTTTAAAACTAAAATATGACATATATGAATTAAAAACTCCATTATTAAACATATAACATATGATACATTTCTAAACTAAGATATTGGTACACTATGCCATAGAATTTAAACATCAATACGTCTGTCTATCCGACACTGACTCCATGTAATTGATATAAAACAACTTTGTTTAAAACCAAAATATGACATATGTATTTAAAATCTCCATTATTAAACATATAACATATGGTACATTTCTAAACCAAGATATTGGTACACTATTCCTTAGAATTTAAACATTAATACGTCTTGTGTCTACACGACACCCACTCCATGTAATTGATATGCAACAATTTCTGTTTAAAACCACGGTATTTGGTACACTAGACTTTAGATCTAAATACGCCCTGTGTCTATCCGCCAATGACTTCATGCTGTAATTGATATAAAACAAGTTTTGTTTAAAACCAAATCATCACAATTCCATAGAACTTAAACATGTTTACCAACACTGACTACCTGTAATTGATATAAAACAGGTTCGGAATAAAAACCAAAATATGTGTACACTATTTCATAGAATTTAAACATAATTACGTCCCGTGTCTAACCGACTCGGACTCCTTGTAATTGATATTAAACAAGTTATGTTTCTTACTTTAGCTCTCATGTAAACCTATTTAAATTTCAGTATCATAAGCACGTTTTACATTTCATGTGCCCAGGGACATAAATCCCATAAAACATATCACATGCACTTAATATATAATTCTAACCCTATGCGCAAATATCCGCATATAGTGACCAACAAGTTGAAACCGATTCGTTGCAATAAGCCTATAAGCCTATGTCCACCCATATATAAGGGAGCTAACATACATGTTTTCACATAAATTTTGACCCTATGTGTAATTATTAACCAACAAATCGATACCGAATCGCTGTAACATGGCATACGTCTATTTACCGGTAAGTCCCTATATAGGGGAGCTAACATTTCAATGTATGAATCACATACATCAGTTTCCTTGCATTTATACCTAACCCTACGTGCAGATACCCGCACATAGTAACCAACAAGCCGATACCGGCTCATTACACCGGACATACGCACTTTACCACCCCAAGCAGGGTATATTATAGTCACATACTTTACACGCAAAACCACGTTTTCTTGTGTCCTATACAGGGGAGCTCGTATTGACATTACATACTGTTGAATCAGACAGTCTAAATGCATGCACCCCCTCATGAAATCACTCGACAAGTAATTGTTCCAAGTTTTATCACGCATGTGTCCACACGAAATAACATCCCACGGAATGACACGACAATCAAGTGTTCCTCCTCTCAAAACGTATAACTGGTTTAAAGTTTTCTTACTTTAACCGTCATTGATAATTGTAACCGGCTGGTACTTCAATCTTAATATGAAATCTCAATTTGCGTCACTGTTCTCTACCAAAACACTCCTGTTCTGAAGCGCAATATCGAAAGGAAATATCTGAAAACAAATAGTATTCATTATGAATTGTGTATTGAACTAAATACACCAAACTTACTTGCAATTATATGCATTTACCATTTTTAAAATGATAGCAATACTATTATTAGTATTATTTCTCACTTTGCCACATCATTTCCGACGATGTCACTACCACCAGTGTCATTACCCACATTAGCACTATATATACATAAATATATACATATAACATTATAACCAGTCATTTTAGACAATCTATATAAATTGTATGTTAAAAACATTTTAATATCGGTTTTATTGTATATGCCCCCTTTAAACTGTCTGTTTCTAGAAGTATCTCGCATTTCAAATACAACATTCCCAAGCATACATCACAAATACATTATTATTTATCCCATTTTAAAATTAAATATTTCTTTATACATCTTATATTTGACAAACATGCGTCATGAGCATGTTGCACCTGGGCATTCGCCCGAAAAATCTATTTTCCCAGCAGTTTTAATAGGCAGCTATGCCCGAGTTTTGACCATTTACTACTTTAATACATCTACACATATCTAACCCTATGTGCAAATACGCGCACATAGTAACCGATAAGCCGATACCTAATCGCTGCCACATGGCATACGGCTATTTGTCACCCAAATAAAGGGGAGCTAATTTCACATTTATTTACATATACATTTAACCCACATTTCTTCACTTGGCTTACATGACAACTACAACATCACCCAACATGTATCATCAACACGTTTCTCAAGGCTTTGGTTTTTCCTTAATTATTATAATTATGATTATTATTATCACATACGTCAGTCTACTTGCATTTATACTTCACCTTATGTGCAGATACCCGCACAAGCCGATACCGGCTCGTTGCACCGGGCATACGCCCTTTATTACCACCCGAAACAGGGTATTATATTCATATACGAGTATGCAGATACCTGCATGTAATACCAAATGTCATACGGTCTGATATAACCATATTAGGTTTCATGGTATAAGCCATCAATGATTTCGGACAAACAGCCCACCACACACACGGTATATACACAAAACTATAGGTTTATTACGGCTGACATCGTATTAAGAGGTTCACACAGTATGTGACGCCGTTGGGCTTAAATAGTCCAGATATATTCCTATTTAGTCAACTTCAGTACTCTGCATACTAGACTAGACAAATATTTTGCATACTTTCTATCATTATTTCTGTACATCTTCTATTTCAAATAAACCAATTTCCCAACATGTATCATGCGCAAGTTGTAACAGGGCATTCGCCCGAGACGTTTAGCGTCGCAGCAATTCTTAAAGGCATCCACGCCCGAGAGACGTCCATCGTCCCAACAATTAAACCAGGCATCCACGCCCACCACTTACTAAGAAAGTCCGCCCCTCATTCATTAAAACATAATAAGACTGAGCTATCTTTCTTTTCATGAAAACAAAACTATAACTGTGGAAACCAATCTTAGCTTCACTCAACCTACATGTATAGGGGGACTGAGGAGCACAACCCCTGTTTCAATACCAAACTGTAGAATGTCACTAGCATACAAAAAATACTTATCTTTTGAATTCGTCTTTTTCTTTAATCGTTCCTCAAACGGAACACGAACCCAGAATCTCTGCGACCGTGTCAGATTCTAACCGATCATCTGTCCAGGACATTACTATTTCACAAACTGTGCACCGATCATCTCATCACGGATTTCTGAAAATTATCGATATACATTTATCTAGCAATCAAACACTCGTCAGCATTTTGATTACAATGCCGTAGGCACTTCACACTGTACCGGCTCTATTATAATTAGCCGTATACTTTCATTGGTGATACAATGTACACATTTACACAGCCATGCATGACGTTCGCGTGCAAGCAACGTGTGACGAAATACAAAACTAAAATTGTGTTGTAAACATTTTACAATAATTCACAGCAACCATGAACAATATCTCCTCCTTGCTATTATCATTTTCTGAGTAAATATAAACATTTCAGAATATTCATCTTGTTCAAAGCGTTTTGAAACCTGAAGTAATGAAAAGACATGTACGACTAATCAATCGTGTAGAAAACAGAAATGAATAATTAAATATTTACACCTGTGCCAGCTAAACTACTGATCCTATAAATGCCGTTTGTAAAATAACGATACTTATCTATAGTTTTTTCTTTTCCATGTTTACTAGCGTGTCCACTGATAGGTCTCTCGCTGTGTAACATAATACCACCCAATCTAAAATTTTAACGTGTTAACTGGTCAGTCATCCAACGCTGAATGGCAAAAACTGGCGTTCTACACGCCACGTGCACTCCACTGAGAGTGCGCCCCCTATGAGAATCACCCACATCAAGAGAAATCAATTATCGTCTAATTTGCTACTCTCAAACGACAATAATGTCATTTATTGTTAATTTCTATCCATTGTATAGAAAACTATTGCCTCACAGATCAGTGCACCCGATAAGTACATGAGATTTATTTTTTAGCTGAGCAACTCAGCTTGTATTATATTGGTATCAACTCAGTTCACATGCATAATTATACAGCTATTGCACGTTTTTGTCAAAATGCACCTTGTAAATGTTCATTATACGAGTATTTGGTGATTTAATGAACAGCCATAGTAAGATTTTGATATCAGGTTTACCGTTAGACATATGTATATACATACACATATATATACATACATACACATATATATATAAACACTATTTATACAAGAACACCTTACAAAACAGTTCATCGCTAATTATAATCGATACAGCGGTCATTTAATATATAAACCGCATTCTACAGTGTTCAGCGAAAGAAAACGTCTCTACCAAAATGTATATAGCTAGAAATAATCACAGACGTCTATTTCCGAATTACATTTACCTTTGCTGGCCATTGTAGGTCTAGCCACATGTGGTACTGTTCAAATTTAATTTGTTTAATGTCTCCGTTCTTCCATTTCACGTAGAGCTTGCCTTCATGTGACCATGCATTGTCTACATCATTTGTTCGTTTCAGTCTGGCACTAGCTAGCACTTCCTGGTTAAGTCTCGTCAAGTCTTCGTTTATGTATATTCTTGTCCCTGAAAGCGCTTTCCTGTAGCTCATGATATGTGACTTTGTCATTCGTGATTTGAAACGAACAATAATATTTCGTTTCCGGTTAGGTTCAAATTTTCCGAGCCTGTGCGCTATATCTATGTCACATGGCGTTATGTTTAAACATTGCATATGTGCTTTCAAGGTATTACACACTATATCGGCGGTCTTGAAGCAATTTTCATCTGTATTGTCCTCTATATCTGCAATCCGCACGTTATTTCGGCGTTGGTATTGCTCGAGCTCGTTGGTTTTGTCTTATAATTGTGTTTTGTTCTTGTCTATATTTGTCGTTAGCACATTATTTTGTTCTACTTGTTTCTCATACGTTTTCCTGATAGAATCAACATCTTTCTTCAACTGTTGATTCTCGAGGCATTTACTATGTAGGTCACCCTCTAGTACTTCCAACCTGTGTGTTAGCGATTTCAGTATCTCATCTTTCATTTCCATAATAGTTTCTTTTAGAATTTTTTTGAATGTGCTATCATTTTTTGTAATAACATTTTTTAGGATTTCTTTCATTTCTTGCAGTTCTTCTTCTATATCTACTTTAGGTTTTTGTTCTTTGTTGTGGGGTGACTTAACTTTCACATTTTCTGTTTTAATTTCACCGCGTTTTTTTCTGTTTTTTACTTTACGTTTGCCCTTCTTCCTTAACGACGGTGAGTAACCCGGCTCTATTTCGCTTGTATCGTATGCTTTGCTGGTTTCCAGTTCGCTAATACTTGATGCCTCCCGCTTTCGTTTTTTTTTCTGGGTCCTCAAATTCCATTATGTTTTCCATTTTCAATTTTGTGTAACGCAACCTTTCTCTGTCTTATAGTTCAAATTTTATTTGCGCGTGACACGTTGACAGTTATCACTCACCGGTAAATCGGGTAAATCATGTATTGATTATATCAGGGAGTACACTCCCTGATTATATACTGTTCATGAGCGCTAAAATGGCGCCATCCACGCATAGATATAATTATTTATCGATATTCATTTTTGTGTTACTAGTGCAAAATCACATTTGACTGACCTGTTTCTCAGTTCCCATAATTCCAGATAACTTTACGTTTTTGATTACCAGATTTTAAATCCCATACTGGTTTGATTTTAACACAAAAAACACATGAATGTTGAGAAAGAAAAAACATACGACTTTCTATGTCAAATGCCAAACCGAAACCCTGTCAAATGCCAAACCGAAACCCTTACAATTATTTCACCCTCTAACTTTCTCAACATTATTGTGTTTGAGATACATTTATAGTAGACAGTTTATCTAAAATGTACCTCATTTGCACACCCAAATCATCAATTTCTGCCTAATACACTGTTCCCCCACATATCTCGAAATCACATTATTTTCCCCCCTTTAACTCGAAAATCACGTTTTTTCCCCCTATTGAAGGGCTTGGGCTCCTTCCCTTATTTCCGAAAAAAAGCTCTGTTTAAATTAATTGTATAAAGCTTTAGCACATTGTCATTACAGAAATTAGTCGTACGTGTATATGCCGTTATTCTGGCATGTTGTGTAGTATATCTGTTGGTAGAATGAGCGTCGACAACACCGTTTTATCAATAGACACTAGTAGCAGTTTTCGGGACTTGTTAATTACTGTTCTAGCAACATTTTTCACAAAGGTTTGGTTTTGTTCTGTTTGTGTTCACTCAGAAATGGTATTGCTGTTATACAAAACAATTTTGTTGATAACCTGAAGGCATGATAATCAAATAAAACCAATCGAAACAGCTGCGTCAATGAAGACCGATCAGGAATAACCGGATGATCGGGAATAAACGGAAATTGCCAGAATTCTGCAGAGCAAGTGATGGCGCTGAATTAAAATGGAGTCTATGGCCAAGCGCTAATTCATCATTGCGCTAATATGCCCGAAACCATCGAAAATTGTCTACTGCGCTAAATTTGGACTAGGCAAAATAATCATTTCTTACAGTAATTCAATTTATAATCATTCATCATCAAAATTAAGGTCCTTTTGAAAACTGTCAAATTTAGCAGATTTGAAATGTTATACTGGCATTTATCCTTCTCCAAATCTGAGTTACTTACATCTTTAATAAATTGAATGTTAATAGCCAGAAACTTACAAAAAAAATAATTTAATATCAAGAAATACGTGGATTCACATATCTCGCCTAATGGGGGCTGGACGTAAAGATAAAAACGTCAATTATTCCACGCTTTGCACAACTAGACATCATACTGAGGCTTCCTGCCAAATTTTGTAGAAATCCAACAAGACGTTTAGGAGGAGTAGCGCGGACAAAGACATTTAAAGTAAAATTGGCAAAGTGCCATAACTCAGCTAACTGGAACAAAAGTGCAATATGCACAACTAGACATCTAACCGATGCTTCCTGCCAAGTTTCGTCGAAATTCAACAAGGCGTTTAGGAGGAGTAGAGCCGTTTAGAAGGAGTAGAGCCAATATGAATTTTAAAAGTAAAAATGTCAAGGGGCCGTAACTTCATCAAGAATCAACGAATCGGAAAATCGGAAAAAAACACAATAGGCACAACTAGAAATCATAGCAATGCTTCCAGCTAACATGGTGTTAACACCAAAAATAATGAAATCAAAAAATCAACAAAAAAAAATCAATCAATCAAATAAACAAAAACATACAAAAATAACAAAAAAAAAAAAAATTAATGATAATAATAAAAACAAATAAAAAATAAAAAAATATAATAATAAAAATAAACAAAAGAAATACACTAATAATAATAAAACAAAAAGGCAAACCATCTGGTAAAGTTTGGTAAAGATCAGATGAAAAATGATAGCCCTATACCGTATTAACGAGGCAAAATATAGAATTTTTAACTAAATCAAGGGCCATAACTCCGCTGTTACTGGTCTGGCTGGTTTTCGAACTTGTCCGAGCTTTCGTTGATATTAACAATATGTTAAAGTTTGGTAAAGATCGGATAAAAAATGAGGCCCTTGGACAGTAGACCTAAAAATCATCAGCTCCAAAATAGGTCAAGATCATAGATGAAATCCATGCATCCAAAAAGAATAAGTGAATAATTTTGGCTAAAAAACAAAGCATGAGTACCATGTAGAGTTTCTTCAACTTTTAATGCTTGAAAACAACATAATCATGACTGATACCCCTTCCTGGGTGCCACTAACAGTTAAAATTAACTCAATATAATTGTAATCTATAGGGCTTCAAAGCCTTTAAAATGCCCAGTGCCCAGCGGACATTTGACCAATCAAATCTCATGTGTATCTGACTTCAGTATATCTCTGATTTAAGCTATTCATTTGCAGCTCTCACATCATTAGATAATCTGCATGGAAACTCTGCAACAACTCTACTGTCTGTCTGCCTAATTAACTTTGAACGTGATGATGAAACCTACTCAAAATTTATACCGACTCTTACTTTTAACCTACTTTGAAAAGCTCGCCAAAAGGCCTTGTGTCATAGGGCGAACAATAATAAAAACTTTATGTAGTACATATCTGTCTGCCTAATTAACTTTGAACGTGATGATGAAACCTACTCAAAATTTATAACGACTCTTACTTTTAACTTACTTTGAAAAGCTCGCCAAAAGGCATTGTGTCATAGGGCGAACAAAAATAAAAACTTTATGTAGTACATATCTGTCTGCCTAATTAACTTTGAACGTGATGATGAAACCTACTCAAAATTTATACCGACTCTTACTTTTAACTTACTTTGAAAAGCTCGCCAAAAGGCCTTGTGTCATAGGGCAGGCCTTGTGTCATAGGGCGAACAAAAATGAACACTTTATGTAGTACTTCACATCATATCTAAATTGTAATGCGAGCAGACGACAAGATTCGTATACCAAATTATTAATGCGCCATTGTTTTTAGCTAAATATAGCAAATACATGTAAACAGCTTTTTGTATGGATTCATTTAAATTCATCCCATGATTGTGAATATTCATATATATAAAAGTGTTTTTTATATGGTGATATAAATATATATATTAATTTATATTAATTCAACTACAAGGGATGTCATAGAAGCGTGTAGACTTTTCTTACAGATACTTTATTTTGTAACTTATACAGCCGAAATATTTCTTATTATAAAGTGGTATTTTATAATATGATCTAATTGTTTAATTTGTTGTCATAGTAACAATTGATGTGTTTCAAAAAAGAGTGCAAATATCACACAAAACATGCAAATTTTACCAGTCCCTATCCAACAATATTGAGCAAAAATATTTTCTATTTCAAACACTTTTAACGTAACTTTCTTGACATATGATCTCGAAAATTACTGCATCATGTCATTTTCTAGCTCTTAGTGAAAATGCATATCACAAAAAAAGAAATTATATATTTAGCTAAATCTAAAGTAAGAAATAATCAATAGAGCAAGCAGCATGCTGTCATTAAACTATAACAACTTCATGGACAACCCTTGTGTACTATTAGTATTTATTATAATTATATAGAAGCATCCATACAAACAAATTATAAGCCCAAACACATCCGGTTGTTATTTTAATCAAATATTAAAAGGCCAAGAAGAAAAATAGATGTGTTTCCGGTGGCCCGACCGACCTTATTTTTAAGGGGCCAAACCTAAAACTGTTTATGAAAAAAATATCAATTTGTTAATTCTGAACATATAGGATCGACCTTACAGAGTACTCATTCATTATTGAATTTATTAAAGGAGTTGGCAAAATAATATAATGCGAGGCTCTTGCCGAGCATTATATCATTTTTGCTAACGAGTTTAATAAACTCAATAATGAATGAGAACGAATATTAGATTCTATTAATTACATAATTTATAACATCACATTAGGTCAGAAAACGTACATTAACGTGACGTCCATAACGTCATTAACGTTATGTTATATCGCTAGTTAAAATACTGAATGGTGTTATTACACTCCCACACCACATGTTATGTGATAAAATGATTTATCAAATTGCTTACATCATGACATCATGAATGTGAAACATAATACCATAGTGATACCCATATTTTTTGTAATCCACTGAGCACTGACCAGTGGTATAACTATGTCTGAAGTGTCCTATCATTTGTAACAAGAATTATTACGTTATTTAACTGGGGCGGTCTTATACCGAGGTAAACCAGGATTCAAATTTAATGCTTATTTACTTGCTAAATGCAAGTAGATTTTTGCAGATTGCAAGTAGAAAAATATTAGTACTTGCTAAATTGTAATAAAAGAAACGCCCATGGTCTCTGTCTACATTTATTCACTGAACATATTTATCTAACTTAGTTAAACAGGTGAATATAAGTAAGTATAATTATTCATTATTACATTCCTGCATCTAGCTGAGTGTGAAAATGTCATTATTTACATGTATAGCAATCCTTTTAAAATGAATCGCTGTTTTAAAGTATTAATGCAAGTATTTCGATTAAAACAGCATGTAGAAAACCTTGGCACTTGCTTTTTTTAACAAGTGGCTAAACTATTAAACTTGATCCCTAGGTAAACTGACATCACAGAGAAATGTTCACGTTGTATCATCAACTTTTATGGGTTGTATGTGATAGAATCTCACAATAACTTGGTCAAAAAAAAGAAAAAAAGAAAATGCCTACCGACCCTATTTTTTTCCTGAACATGCAGTAGGAAACACACCTATTTTTCTTTTTGGCCTAAACACGACAAAGAGACCCATTAAACCATTTGATGCTTTCCTGCCTCTCCCCATATCCCCCACCCCATTCTAATCCATTCTAGTTTTTTCATTTTCAGACCTGCCAAATCTCTGGATTTGATCCCGGTTCTCCGGATTTTTTCATTCCTTCTTCGGATCTCCGGATTTACAGCTAAACAGTTTAGCGGCGCTTTCCTGCACTGGTCATGTTATGTTTCCTAGAGACTGATGCATTGTAGGATATTTACAAGAGACAAATCAGTGTAATGCACTGACTGAATACAATTGATACAAAAGGACAATAAATTATTCAGTTACCTAACAACATGTGCAACAGCAGCCATATATCCTACTTCTGTTTTATATCAATACAGGGAGTAAACAAGGATAAAGATATCGGACAGGGAAAGCAGCATTCAAGGACGACAGTCAACCGCAAAACACAAAAACAAACACGCAAACAGACAAACGAAAAGGCAAAAGTAATAAAAAATGCAAACGACATCACAAACACAAAAGGGTTGACAATAGGGCTTCCGCCTTGGAACGGTCAGTGGCAAAGTAGGCCACTGGGTATATGCTGATCACTTTAACAGCTGCCGTGTACTATTATCCTAATTTGTTATTAAGACTTTGTATAAATATGCATTTTAAAGCGAATATCTGTGTAGAATATTAGGTGCACTTCAATGAAAAAAAACAGTTGTGGTCTTTCTAATCTAATTACAAAGTCCTCCCTAAAACAAACCATGTTTGCGCATGTTGAATTGCATAAATAATTTAAACTTGCCCCTCAAAAAAAAATCAAGTCGCACACTCAAATTTCCCTTTAATAATTTTTTTTTTCATGCACTTTAATTTTAATCCTAAATTTTAACAAGACGCCCAAGAGAGCCTGTATCGCTCTCCTGGTTACGTCCCGGGCGGGGCCCAAATTTGACCCCATGTTCACCATTTGAACAAACTTGGTGGATGATCCAAAAGCTGATCATATTAAACCGTTATCTCTTGGTTTCAGGGAAGAAGATTTTTGAAGTTCCTCCCTATAACTCTATGTAAAACTGATCCAACAAGGGCAGATTTTTTTTAAAGTTTTTTAAAAAAAATGCAAAAGAAATTGGAAAAAAATTAAAATCAAAAAAAAAATTGAACACATAAACCAAGGTTTCCTATGGAAAAAAATAATGTCTCCAGTGAGATTTGAACCCACGAGTTTGGGGTGTGCATTAACAAATATTTTAAAAGAGCCAGAACTCCGGTGTTACGTGTTCGATCAGCCTGGTTGTTTTCATTGATATCAACAATCTGGCCAAGTTTGGGAAAGATCGATGACAAAATGAAGGCGCTAGAGTGTTCACAAGGTTGAAAATGGCATTTTTTTTCAATAATTCAAGGGCACATAACTCTGGTGTTTCTGCTCCGATATAGGTGCTTTTCGAACTAGTCCAAGCTTTCATTGATATTAACAATCTGTTAAAGTTTGGTAAAGATCGGATGAAAAATGAAGGCACTATTGTCTTAAAGAGGCAAATACAGTATTTTTAACTAAATCAAGGGCCATAACTCCGGTGTTACTGGTCCGATCTGGCTGGTTTTCGAACTTGTCTGAGCTTTCACCAATATTAACTACCTGTGCAGGTTTGGTAAAGATCAAATAATAAATGAAGGTGCTAAAGTGTTCACGAGGCAAAAAACGGCATTTTTGAGAAAAAACAAGGGCCATAACTCCGGTGTTACTCATCCGATTAGGCTGGTTTTCGAACTTCTCTGAGCTTTTATTGATATTAACAATCTGTGCAAGTTTGGTAAAGATCAAATAATAAATGTAGGTGCTAGAGTGTTCACAAGGCTTAATATGGCATTTTTCAGCAAAACAAGGGCCAGAACTCTGGTGTTACTAAACCAATTTAGCTGGTTTCAGAACTTGTACAAGCTTTTATTGCTATTAACAATCTATGCAAGTTTGGTAAAGATCAAATAATAAATTAAGGTGCTAGAGTGATCACAAGGCATAAAACAGCATTTTTCAGGGGGGAAAAAGGGCCATAACTCCGGTGTTACTCATCCGATTTGGCTGGTTTTTGAACTTGTCCGAGCTTTCATTGATATTAACAATCTGTGCAAGTTTGACAAAGCTCAAATGATAAATGAAGATGCTATAGTGTTCACAAGGCTTAATATGGCATTTATCAGCAAAATCAAGGGCCAGAACTCTGGTGTTACTGAACCAATTTAGCTGATTTCAAAACGTGTACAAGCTTTCATTGCTATTAACAATCTTTGCAAGTCTGGTAAAGATCATATAATAAATGAAGGTGCTAGAGTGTTCACAAGGCAAAAAACGACATTTTTCGGGAAAAACAAGGGCCATAACTCCGGTGTTACTCATCCGATTTGGCTGGTTTTCAAACGTGTACGAATATTCATTGATATTAACAATCTGTGCAAGTTTGGTAAAGATCAAATAATAAATGAAAGTGCTAGAGTGTTCACAAGGCTTAATATGGCATTTTCAGCAAAACAAGGGCCAGAACTCCGGTGAAATTAATCCGATCTGGCTGGTTTTCAAAACTAAATAGAGCTTTTATTGATATAAAGACACTGGCAAAGTTTTGTAAAGATCCAATTAATAATGAAGGCTCTAGAGTGTGCACAAGGCAGAAGTTAACGGACGACGGACAACTCGCCATCCCATAAGGTCTGCTGGCCAGTAGAGCTAAAAATTATATGATTTTTTAGTTAAAACGTTTCAACAGGCCTGCTTTTTTTTGGCTCACGTATCATTGACAATAGAAAATCAAACTTTTAACACCACCACCAGTGTTCTCCAGAAGCCCCAGCGGCCGGCGATATAGCCTATTACTCAAAGAATCTAGCGTCGGCTACTTTTCTCAAATATACAAAAACAAATATAAATAAAATAAAACAAGAGGGCCTGTGAACGCTCTACTGGCTAAAGATAAAGTTTATGCACAAGGGGCCATAACTCTGCCAAAAATCATTCAACCCGAATATGGTGATGATATGCACAACTAGGCTTGATACTGATCATCCTTGTCAAGTTTCGTTAAAATCCAGCCAAGTGTTCAGGAAAACTAGCCCGGAAAATGTTTGTGTATCAAAAACCTTTAAAGGGCCATAACTCCACCAAAAATCTGTTAACCGGAATGCGACGATGATATGCACAACTAAGCTTGGTGTTGATCATCCCTGTAAAGTTTCGTTGAAATGTGAGGAGATGTTCAGGAGAATAGTCCAGATAAATTTTGTGTATTAAAACCTTTAAAGGGCCATAACTCTGCCAAAAATCATTCAACCGGAACACGGCAAAGATTTGCACAACTAGACCTGGAACTGATCATCCCTAAAAAGTTTTGTTTAAATCCGGCCAGGGGTTCAGGAAAACTAGTCGGGACAAAGTTTGTATATTAAAACCTTTAAAGGGACATAACTCTTCCAAAATCATTCAACTGGAACACAGTGACGATGCTTGGTACTGATCATCCCTGAAAAATTTCAATGAAATTTGGCCAAATGAAGGCCCTTTCTTCTTAATGAGGCCAAAACAAAATATAGCATATTTCAGGAAATAAAATCAAGGCAATAACTCTGGTGTAAATGGTCCAATCTGGCTGGTTTTCAAAATTGTCGGAGCTTTCATTGATAGTAACAATCTGGTAGAGTTTGGTAAAGATCGGATGAAAAATGAAGACCCTATCTTATTAACAAGGCAAAATATAGCATTTTTAACTAAATCAAGGGTAATAACTCCGCTGTTACTGGTCCGATCTGGCTGGTTTTCGAACTTGTCTGAGCTTTCATTGATAGTAACAATCAGGTAAAGATTGGTAAAGATCGAGTGAAAGATGAAGGCCCTATCCTCTTAACGAGGCAAAATTTAGCATTTTTAACTAAATCAAGGGTCATAACTCCGCCGATACTGGTGCAATCTGGCTGTTTTTCAAACTTGTCCGAGCCTTCATTTATATTAACAATCTGATAAAGTTTGGTAAAGATCTGATGAACAATGAAGCCCCTATCGTTTTAACGAGGCAAAATATAGCATTTTTAACTAAATCAAGGGTAATAACTCCGCTGTTACTGGTCCGATCTGGCTGGTTTTCGAACTTGTCTGAGCTTTCATTGATAGTAACAATCAGGTAAAGATTGGTAAAGATCGAGTGAAAGATGAAGGCCCTATCCTCTTAACGAGGCAAAATTTAGCATTTTTAACTAAATCAAGGGTCATAACTCCGCCGATACTGGTGCAATCTGGCTGTTTTTCAAACTTGTCCGAGCCTTCATTTATATTAACAATCTGATAAAGTTTGGTAAAGATCGGATGAACAATGAAACCCCTATCGTCTTAACGAGGCAAAATATAGAATGTTTAACTAAATCAAGGGCAATACCTCCGCTGTTAATAGTCCGATCTAGCTGGTTTTCGAACTTGTCCGAGCTTTCATTGATATTAACAATCTGTGCAAGTTTGGTAAAGATCAAATAATAAATGAAGCTGCTAGAGTGTTCACAAGGCTTAATATGGCATTTTTCAGCAAAACAAGGACCATAACTCCATTGAAATTATTTCGATCTTGCCGGTTTTTTGAACTTGTTGGAGCTTTCATTGATATAAAGACACTGGCAAAGTTAAGTAAAGATCCGATTAATATTGAAGGCCCTAGAATGTTCACAAGGCAGAAAATATCATTTTTCAGAAAAAACAAGGGCCATAACTCCGGTGTTACTGATTCGATTCAGCTGGTTTTCGAACTTGTTCGAGCTTTCATTGATATTAACAATCTGTGCAAGTTTGGTAAAGATCAAATAATAAATGAAGGTGCTAGAGTGTTCACAAGGCAGAAAATGGCTTTTTCCAGAAAAAACAAGGGCCATTAATCTGGTGTTACTGACCCAATTCAGCTGATTTTCGAACTTGTCCAAGCTATAATTAGTATTAACAATATGTGCAAGTTTGGTAACGATCAAATAATAAATGAAGGTGCTAGAGCGTTCACAATGCAGAAAATAGCAATTTTCAGAAAAAACAAGGGCCATAACTCCGGTGTTACTGATCCGATATGGCTGTTTTTTGAACTTGTCCGAGCTTTCATTGATATTAACAATATGTGCAAGTTTGGTAAAGATCAAGTAATAAATGAAGGTGCTAGAGTGTTCACAAGGCTTAATATGGCATTTAGAGCAAAACAAGGTCCATAACTCCGGTGAAATTATTTCGATCTGGCTGGTTTTCGAACTTGTCCGAGCTTTCATTGATATTAACAACCTGTTAAAGTTTGGTAAAGATCGAATGGTAAATGAAGGCCCTAGAGTGGTCACAAGACAAAAGTTAACAACGGACGACGGACAACTCGCCATCCCATAAGCTCTGCTGGCCCTTGGCCAGTAGAGCTAAAAATCCAATTACAGACCAATGAAAAATGAGTCTAAAATGCACCAGAATGCACCATTTTGCACCGTCAAAATAAAAAAAATCCCCAAACCCCTCTAGTGGGAGGGGACACCCGTCCCATAGAAAGATAATTGTGAGACACCCCTCCCACACCCACCACCTTGCCGCATCTCGCATCGTGTGCAACCGCGCCTGCTACAATTATTTTTTCACCTACTACTTCATATTTTCTGGAGAGCACTGCACCACCAACCCACCAAAACCCCTTTAACAAATGAAAATCCAACTAGTAAATTTTCCAACCCAAACGCACATAAGGAAATATTGCCCAATAAACCGTTTTAAGTAACAGGAAAAGCTTAATAAAGAAACACATGAATACAAATGTGACCTTGGTGACCTGTATAATTTTTACATTTAATAGACTTACTAGGACTTCAAGTCTTTTGGTGTAAGGTTGTAACTGATGATTGGACCACAGATCTGTTTTGTTAATGTCAGTTTAGAATGTTAGACATACAGCATGCTCTTCCCCAAAAAAAAAAGTTCAATGTCTTCAAGAGATTTTCCTTTTGTTTCTGGCACCCTTCCCCACACAAAAATGACACTGGCCATACAAGAAAAGGAAAACAGCCAAAATATCATCGCTTGTCCCAGAACCTCTTGCATAAACAAGAACTCCTTTGTGACGATGAATGCACACGTCCAATTGGTCAGGGCGGCTATTCCACTTGCAGCTCCACGGGCACGGGAAGGAAATATTTCTGACCTTATGAGCATCGGTATTGGTCCCCAACCCAGGGAGAAACCAATGATGTAGACAACAAGAGAGACAACTGCCAACATTCCCAGATCTGATGCCTGAGCTTCAGAAGAAACTTTATAGTAGTAAAATCCAAATGAGAAACATGACATGCTCATCACTGATCCAGCAATGATTAACAACTTTCTTCGTCCCATTCTGTCCATCAACATACAGGCAACAAGGGTTGCAAACACTTGAACTGCACCAATTAAAACTGTTGCCAATTCACTGTTATTAATTCCAGCATTTTTGAAAATCGTCACGGTGTAAAACATAACAGCGTTAATTCCACTAAACTGCTGGAAAATTACTATCATCTCTGATATCATTAGAGGTCTCCACAGTTCTGGCTTTCTGAATTCCGACCAAGAAAATGCTTCTTTTACGTCTAGCCCTTCCTCTATGTCTCGACATTCGTCTTCGCAGTCTGCTTGTTGATGACGAAGTTGCTGCAATGCCTGTACAGCTTCTGCCTTTTTGCCATGCATCAACAGCCATCGCGGTGATTCTGGAATGAAACAAAGTGCAACCATTGATAGCAACACTGGAAATATGCCTATCAATGCCATCATGCCCCAACTACACTTGATGCCAGCTGCATAAGCGGCTAGATTGCCAATAGTTATAGATAGTTGTATACCAGCTCCTAATGTTCCTCGTAGCGAAGATGTTGACACTTCTGCAATGTACACTGGTACACAAACTGCTACCATACCGCTGGCAAACCCACACAGATATCTTCCCATAAACAACGCCCCTGAACCACTCGCACTAAAGATGCAAATCCATCCCAACAAATAAGGAAAGGTGGACAGGGTCATTGTGGATTTTCTGCCAAACTTGTCAATGCACCATCCTGCCAAAGGTCCCCCTATCATGGCCCCAACCGTCATGAGAGAACCAAACCAGCCCGCCTGTTGCCCCGTCAACAGCTGGTCTTTTTCCAGTGCAGGAATTGCGGGCGAGCTGTAACCGATGACATATCCAAAGGAAAATGTTCCGAGACATGCACAGACAGTTGCAAACACTAAACGATACGATGACCCATCGTGTTTTTTACTGAAATATCGCGGCGAACTTCGTTCTGGTTCAACTTCCATGTTGACAAATTTTGTTTAGACACATGAATGATCAATCTTGTTTATAGAATGCTCAATAAATGCTAACAGCAGAGTAGACAGTCTAACAGCAGAGCGCCTGGAGAAAATGATGAAGCTAATAATCTATCAGCAGTATATAATCACTGTCGTCATGTCACTGTCAACATTGATGTAATAAGTTTGCTTTAATGTCATATCTAAAATATCTCGATTAGTGTTTGGCTTATAAGGATGTAAAATCTGCCTGCTGCTCATTTTATAAAGCTTACATTGTTAAAAAGAGTTTGAAGTTTAAAAGGCAGTAAAGGATCTCTCTGGTTAAAGGGGTTGATGCACTATTTTAAAAAAGGGCTCTGAAAACTCGAAAAAAGCTGAAAGAAATATCAAAATGCCATGATAAATAAAGAAGATATTGAAAATTCGAAAAGAACATAAATGGAGGCGGCCATCTTGGAACGACGACGTTATCGCGCCCTTTTATTATAAATAGCATATAGACCAAACACATTTTAAAGCAAAAACAATCTCTGCAAATTGATTAAAAACTAAATATAGAGATGTAAAATGTATACATTGTATGCTTATTGTTTCATTTGTTGTTTTTCTTTGCTTTAAAAGACATTTTGTCACTATTAAATATATGGTAAAAAGGCACGATGACGCCATCGTTTAAAGTTGGCCGTCTCCATTCATGTGTCTTTGTTTTTAATAGGTCATATCTCCTTTGTTTTCCATGGCATTTTGATATTTCGTTCAGATTTTTTCAGGTTTTTAGAACCCTTTAAAATAAACTTAGCATGTAATAATATTAAAGCGTTTTTCACTAACGGCAGTTTAGACAATTATACTATGTGGACTTGCTATGAAGTTTGTGAAGCACTCATCTTCCTTTTAGATAATATTTTCGTCAGGTATGGTACCACCGTTTATAGACAAATTGTTGGTATCCCTATGGGTACGAACTGTGCACCACTTGTCGCAGATTTGTTTTTATTTTGCTATGAAAGGGATTTCATGTTGGGTCTTTCACCAGATACCCAGGCAGATGTTATTGAAGCTTTTAATGACACCTCTCGGTATCTGGATGACATACTGAACATTGACAACCCTTTCTTTCCAACTATGGTTCATAATATTTATCCTAAAGAACTTCGGCTTAATAAAGAAAATATATCTGATAATAACGCTTCTTTTCTTGATTTAGATCTCTCGATTGAAAATGGTAAAATAATTAGCAAAATCTATGACAAGAGAGATGATTTTAATTTTGACATTGTTAATTATCCCCACTTGGATGGAGATGTTCCCCGAGCAACATCCTATGGGGTGTATCTGTCTCAACTCATTCGTTTTTCTAGAGCTTGTACTCGAGTTGAGGACTTTAATATTCGTAATCTATGTATAACTAAAAAGTTACTCAATCAGGGTTACCGTTACCATAAACTTCGTAAAACCTTTGCAAAATTTTATTATCGTAACCCTGATCTTCTTTCCAAATATAAATGTAATTTAAGGACTCTTCTGCGACAAGGACTATCACAACCTGACTTCTATGGTGATGTGATTTATAAACTTCGTAAGATTCTTGGTCATGATCACTTTCATACTATCTTTGTTAAACTTGTTAAAAAGTTTATCAAAAGAGGTTATGACCCTATCATTTTGCAACGTACTGCATGCTTGGTGGTGGACCCTTTTACAGTTCGCCACTATGCTTTCTTCTTTAATTGTACGATGACCGGACAGGCTGTGGACCCTATGATGACGCCTACCTAAAGCCCATTGGGACGGTGGCGTTTGATGTTTGTCCATGTTCTTTCTTTTCGTGCCCTTAATGGTGTATTCTCTTACTGCTCTGGCTTCTGCCAAGTCATTGAGTACCTTCATTGTGGCTTTCTAGGCTATTGTTTTTTTGTATTATATTTACACGAGCATATTTGTGTTTTACTTATATTGCCTATTGATGCTGCCTTGTTGGTTAGAGTTTAGATCATGGCGGGGATTTCTTTATTTACACTGTCCTGTTTTAATGGGATGACAGTAGGGTTAGTGTGAGGTTTGGTGCACCCTAGAACCGGTTTAAACCCCCAGTGGCCTACTTTGCCACTGACCGTTCCAAGGCGGAAGCCCTATTGTCAACCCTTTTGTGTTTGTGATGTCGTTTGCATTTTTTATTACTTTTGCCTTTTCGTTTGTCTGTTTGCGTGTTTGTTTTTGTGTTTTGTGGTTGACTGTCGTCCTTGAATGCTGCTTTCCCTGTCCGATATTTTTATCCTTACTTATTTGTTTGAAAATAGCGCACCAACCACTTTAATTCTACACTAAACATGCAAATTAGTGAATACTGCTGTCTCTAGCGTATATTTGCCTACACAACTGGGGAAAAATACATTTTGCCTCTTAATTTACTTTAAACAACCTCACAGTGTGCGAAAAATACATAAAAGTGACCATCTTCACCATACCCGTGCAAGTATTATATCCCCAAAAAGTCGCAAAACGACCAATTTTGCAATGTCCAAAGTGTTGGTGCATATGCCGTTATTGCTATATTGCTATATATTGTTCTCTGTACATAGTTTTTTAATACTAAGATATGACACATGTTTTAAAGTCCTTGAGGTATATAAATCTCACAAATTTATTAATTTGTTGATGTTGTAATGGCATAAGCCTCGCTGAATGCTCAAATGTGAAATAATCTTGATTGCACTTTTGGTCTGAACAGATACGTTACCATCATTTCTGCTTAAGTTGTGCTTACCATTACAAGCACCTAAGAATCCCGTGTTGTATGGTTATCATTCAATGGCAATATGTATTGAAAGCATAAGTTTTCTTGAAATGCGGCAAAATAATGGAACAGAGCATTTGTTTTATTTTTTGGCAAACAGATACGTTACGAAAGATACGTTACCGACAATTATACAGATATCCTTACTTTAAAATGATACATCAACAGATGTTTTCAAATGGACTACTGTGCGTTATAATCATATCGTTGATAGCCACGTGTTATTTTTAACGTCATTTTTTATGACAACTTTGGATTTTGCATCAAAGTAATTCCGAATTGAGGTAAGAATCTTTACTATACTTATTTGAACAAAATACCAAAGAGCCAACAAATTAAAATACTTAAATATATCGTAAAAATGCATATGCTTTAATTTGTTTTCCAAGTTGAACAGGATCTATAGTAACAAATAAAGAGCAGTGTCTAAAACATGCTTGGTAACGTATCTGTTCAATAAGGTAACGTATCTGGTCTAGAAAAAGTAATGTAGTTTTGACATGAAATACAAAGTAATCTGCTTCTTTCATTTTTTGAAGAAGTTTAATTAAGTTCAAATAATTATTAGATCTAACTTACTATTCATAAAACATATAGATTTAACATGTACACCGGAGTATTAAAATGACACCGATTGGGGCCAGCGATGAAACAAAAGGGAATAGTATATTTCAACTTGCATTTTTTATTACTTTTGCCTTTTTGTTTGTCTGTTTGCGTGTTTGTTTTTGTGTTTTGTGGTTGACTGTCGTCCTTGAATGCTGCTTTCCCTGCCCGACATTCTTATCCTTCTTTGTATGGAAAAATGAAAATTAATAAAGCCGAAAAAATATTTGTTATTGGTGAGATTCAATATACAAATCCTGTGACGTACAAAATAAAAGATTTGAACAACCAAAACATTGATGGGAGCTTCTATGAATTGGAAATGTTAAAAGTTGATCAAGAAATATTCAGGATTGAAAAGGTTATACGACGTGATTACAAAAAGAAACAAGCATTGATTAAGTGGAAGGGTTACAATGAAAATTTTAATAGTTGGGTGCTGTTTAAGGATATTCAAGACATCAAGCAATAATAAGCGCGTGTTGCGTGTCTCGCAGGGGTGTGAACAGTCAAGCATGATAAATACAAAATATTGCAGTTTCAGTTTGATCGAGATGACAGTAAAATATCGATTTTACAAAGTGTAATGCTCCTGGCAATTTCCCCAATAAATTCTAACTCGCAAAGTTTCCATGGTTATTGCGCTGCAGGCTAATTATATCCGATGCAGTGCTGCTATAATTTTTCCAATAATGGTCAAAGAAAGATAACAGTTACACCCATTTGACAAATAATCGGCGCGGGGTTATCTCTCTTTGTATTTTTCAAATAAGGCGCTGAAAAGAATAAACTTTTTAGGACAATTTTTTGTTTTAATTCATATTTGAAAGTACTTTTACAAAAATTAAAGCAAATGTTAATGCTATTATTACCAACACAACTAATTTATCAGATTTTATTGCAACACAATGCTAATTATAATTACTAACTATGATAATTCAAATTCATGCAAATTTAAAAACCCTTTTCAAAGTCTCGAGGTCGGTGGTATAGTATATATAGGCGATCGAGTTATAGTATATATCGGCTCTGTGCTTGCTCTGGTGAAACTGACAGTTATTTGCTAACTTGTTGTAGTCTCGCAATCGTGGCGCTTAGTAGATTGTGCTGTGTAGTTCCTTTACTAGCAAACTAATACTGGGGTGCAGAACTAATATTGGAGTGCAGCTGCTAAATAATTTTTCCCTGATATGTGTTTGCTGGTAACAGACCTCGCCGAACTTCAGTTGTATCTCCGCGTTTCGTTTCTGTAGAGATATGCCAAATGGAGTTCTGGTGATGTCTATGGAGCGAGCCAGCCCATTGAAAAGTTAAATGGATTGTGGGATGAGCGCAAGCGTAGATTTCCTAATTGAAACCAGATGATCGCATTAATGGCTGTGCACAGCTGCTTAAAAATAATTCGTACAGCCGTTAATGTAAAGAGCGTGCGCATGAGACGTGGCTTTTGTAAAAAAATATAAAAAGCTTTTTTGAATAGTGATTAGTTGTTGGGTCTGGATGCGTCCACGGTGTTGGATTTGAAATATATTGATAACCTGATCTACAGTTGTGTATTTGGGGTTGATTAAAAAAGTAGCAAGTTATATTATCAATTATTTATAAGTAGTATAGAAACGAGGGGTTCTGTGGAGGTTTCTTTGAGGGGGTTGCAATGAGTTTTATATTTACTGACTCGTTGCATAAAACCCCCGATGAGAAAACTGTCCCAGAACCCCACGTTTCTATACTACTTCAATTACTATGCTGATTTAAACTGAAAATATTTTATCAATCATTTAAAGTGGTCTGGTAAGTGTTATGATACACTAATGCCGAAACATTGGTAGCATTTTTAATTGCATGATTATTCAGGCAAATGCACATTCATTCTATCACACTGTTCCTAAAAGATAAACGTTTTGAAGTTACGTATCTGTTCTTGAGAAAATTTTAAGTCTATACTGACTTTATTTTATAGTACAAAAGCTAAGACATTCTAGTATGTTTTCAATTCTATACATGGACTGAACTTCAAAACAAAGTGGTTTATAATGACTCTATGACAAGTTTATATTTCTACATATCCAACTTTCTGATCTGCATGTTTAGTGTAGAATTATAATAAAAGCATAAATTTAAAACTTAAGGAAACGTTCAAGACAGTTTCTGACTAGATTGTACTCGCTCAGCCCAATGATAACAGGATCAAAATCCCTAAGAGTTCAAAACTCTGGAATATTGGACCTGTTGATGATTAGGCTACAGCATTTTACACGAACGTGTAGTAAAATTGCATCCATTCGTGCTTTATTTCATTTGAACAACATTTAAAACCTCCCCACTTTATTCAGGCACGCAGTAACGGATCTTTTTTGTCTCGTCTTTACGAAGAAAAAAAGAGAGGTGTTGCTTTTCCGGCGACGGCAGCGGCGAAGACGTCAACGTTCAAGTTTTGCGTTTTCTCACAAACTGTATGCACTAGACCTTTCACACTTTGCTTATAATTGTGTATGTATCATGGGTGGTACATCGCAACGTGACAAAGCAAATGTGTAAGTGACCTTGACCCTCCAAGCACTTATAATTTGTACGTTCAACATTTGCGTTTAGGTCACTTTTTCATAAACTGTATGCACTAGACCTTTCACACTTTGCTTATAATTGTGTATGTGTCTTGGGTGGTACATGGCAATGTGACAAAGCAAATGTGGAAGTGACCTTGACCCTCCAAGCACTTATAATTTGTACGTTCAACATTTGCGTTTAGGTCACTTTTTCATAAACTGTATGCACTAGACCTTTCACACTTCGCTTATAGTTGTATCATGGGTGGTACATCGCAACGTGACTAAGCAAATGTGGATGTGACCTTGACCATAGACCTACGTACTTGTATATCCATGCATTGACCCTCCAAGCAAAGGCCAGATGCCCTTATAAGTTTTACCTTCAACATTTGCGTTTAGGCCATTTTCTCGCAAACTGTATGCACTACACCTTTCAAACTTTGATTATAGTTGTATCTATCTTGGGTGGAACATTGCAACGTGACAAAGCAAATGTGAATGTGACCTTGACCCTCCAAGCAAAGGGCAGATAACTTAATAATGTTTACCTTCAACATTTGCGTCTAGGTCACATTCTCACAAACATTATGCATTTAGACCTTTCAAACTTCGCTTATAGTGGTTTCTTGGGCAGTACATAACAACGTGTCATAAAGAAAATGTGGATGTGACCTTCACCATCCAAGCAAAGGGCAGATAATTTTAATTGTTACATTTACATCACTTTCTCATGAACTATAATTATGCAATTGATTCTTTAAACCTAGTGTATATGCTTTAAACCTAGTTTATAGCTTAATCTTTGGAAGACAAAACATTCTATTTGACATAGTTGTGTCTTGGGTAGTGCGTCTTTTTGGACGCATGAATTTCATCTATGACCTTGACCTACTTTTTGGAGTAGATGATTGTTTTTGAGATTTTTTGATTTTTTTTTTTTTTATAGAATGGCATTTTTTTGTTTTTAAAGGAATGCACTTAAATGTCATCTCAGCAGACTGTAACCTCCATTGTTTTTAGTTATTAAAATGTTTACAAACTTTCATTTAAGCATCATTTATCTTTTATGTGTAGGTCCTGCCCCCATTAGGCGAGACATGTGAATCCGCGGATTTCTTGTTTTTAGATCAATCGTGAACGCTTGGCCAATCCAGTGAAGTAAGAAGAGTCTCGTCATTCCTCGGGATCCCGCATGCTGCGAAGCAGTGTACGAGATGTTGCGAATGGTTTTAGATAGGTGTTACACTAAATGAGACATTATTCTCAGAAATATGTACCAAATATTTTCGCTTTAATAATAATGTATTGATGTATTCTGATATTATTAATCTTCAAACCAGGAAAGTTTGATAAAAATAAATGCATATATTAAGCTGAATAAATCAAATTGTAAACATAATTGTAAACATAAACTGATCCGTTACCACCGTATCAACTGTATACCATGCAAGATCATGGACATACCTGTACATATATTCCATGGCAACAAGGTTTTTCATAATAAAAGACCTTCATGGCCAGGATAGTATAGCTGCGTCTAATCTCTCACCTCTCACTGCTAAAGGTTTGAATCCCACTGGGAGCTCTACTTGTCAAGTGAGAAAGTGTCGAAAATTTCGGATGGCATACAGGACTGGTTCTACACAAGAACAAGAGGTCAATGACCTTGAAGCTCTACTGATTGATTTTGATTTCAGGAAGTAGTCGCTACAGACTTGTTTTTTGAAAATCTATTTTTAACCGTGGTGGCCATCTTGAATTTCCGGTCGACCTGAGGTCGGAATCTACAGTTTTCTTTGAAATTCAGACTATTTTCAGACATGTACACTAATTACGTTAAATAACTTGAATTCTATTTTTCAGAACTAACAAACATGCCCTATTCCTGAAAGACCATATAATTTCCTCTCAAAATATAGTAAATACATGCTAGAAAGCAACAAAGTCAGTTTCTCTGCCTACAAATACAATTCATTTACCCCACCCACTTAGCACTCAAAAAAAGGAAAACATGACATTTATAGAGACACGGCAGCATATACCTGTCCCTTATTTGAGATTTAACACATCCATAATTGAATGACAAACACTCCAAATTGTCATAAAAATGCTATTTCTACATACCTTATCCGGCTTTTTTCCCCGTAATCTTATGTCGAATGGAGAGATGAAGGAATTGATCAAATAAAGCTACCATTTACAACATAGCCACCAGTTACTAGTTTCTGTTTACAGCCTCTATAACGGTCACAGTACAAAAACTTTATTTACACCAAAATTAACTATTATGTCATACTAAGTCAAAAACATCACATTTGTGGATTTCTTTTTTAATGTCTATCCTGTACATGGCTTTTAATCTCTTAGATTTCTGTTTTATAAGAAATTCCCCATGGACATACATTCGAAACTAAGGAGTCTCCCCTTAACTGAAATTTTGCTAGGATCAATTAGACATTAAGAGCAACATTCCTGTGAAGTTTCATGAAAATTCGTCAAGTAGTTTCAGAGGTGTAGTCGCTACAAGTTTTCATTATATAACTCTATGTAAACAAAGATGGCCTCTGGCAGCCATGTTTAACGTCAAATCAAAACGATTTTCGACAAGGACCAACATCATGTCATACTGATCATTTTAGAAAAAGTCCCATATCAATATCTCTTACAGTTTTGAAGAAGTAGTCGCTACAAACTTATTTATTTTAAATCTATTTTTAGCTGTGGCGGCCATCTTGAATTTCCGGCCGACCTGAAATTTTTCTAGGATCAACTAGACATCAAGAGCAACATTCCTGTGAAGTTTCATGAACATCCGTCAAGTCGTTTCAGAGGAGTAGTCGCTACAAGTTTTTACTATATAACTCTATGTAACCAAAGATGGCCACTGGCAGCCATGTTTAACGTCGAATCAGAATAATTTTCCACAAGGATCAACATCATGTCATGCTGATCATTTTAGAAAAAGTCCCATATCAAGATCACTTATAGTTTTCAAGAAGTAGTCGCTACAAACTTGTTTTTAAAAAATCTATTTTTAGCTGTGACGGCCATCTTGAATTTCTGGTAGATCTGAAATTTTGCTAGGATCAATTAGACATCAAGAGCAACATTCCTGTAAAGTTTCATGACAATCCACCTAGTAGTTTCAGAGGAGTAGTCGCTACAAGTTTTTACTATATAACTCTATGTAAACAAAGATGGCCGCTGGCAGCCATGTTTAACGTTGAATCAAAACGATGTTGACAAGGATCAACATCATGTCATGCTGATCATTTTAGAAAAAGTCCCATATCAATATCACTTATAATTTTCAAGAAGTAGACGCTACAAACTTGTATTTTAAAACTCTATTTTTAGCTTTGGCGGCCATCTTGGATTTCACATCAACATGAATTTTTGCTAGGATCAACTAAACTTTATGGGCAACATTTCTGTAAAGTTTCATGAATATCCATCCAATAGTTTCAGAGGAGTTGTCGCTACAAATAAAAGTTTACGGACAGACGGACGACGGACGTCGCAACACGGCATAATCTCTGCTGATCTCTGATCAGTCGAGCTAAAAATGGGATGGTCTGCCTCTACCACAAAAAAAAAATTGATCGTCTTATATGGCCTAACATGTGCTAAATGGCGTAAAACACCATTCAAACAAATCATAGATTATGTGGTGTCCCCAGTTTCAGAAAAATTTGAGCAGCAGTTGTTGAGATATAGTTGATTTAAAATGCGGGGGTATAAAAAATATACAATAACGTTATATTTTGTTCTTATTTTATTTAACAGTATTTATTATAAATTGATATATACAGCATAATATCAATGCAACCATAATCAGTATTGTCATGAAGAATTCCCATCTCATTCCTATCAGACCATCTATAATGCTTTAATTGTCTCTGTTTTGAGGCGAACATTATCAAGAGATAGTCTGATTGAAATGAGATTTGGAGAGTCTTTGTTATATTTTCTAACAATTACACCAATAAGAAGGTATTGCACTGGGACAAGTCTAACACTGAGACAAGTCTAACACTGGGACAAGTCTAACACTGGGACAAGTCTAACAATGAGACAAGTCTAACACTGGGACAAGTCTAACACATACAGTATTTATGTAAGTCTACAATTGAATTGAATTGGGTTTTAAGGCGCACCAACTAAAGTGATCCTTTTGAGAATGGTGACACAGTCTTACAGTTGGGAAGATAAGCATTGCGAGAATGGTAGCCGTGTCTTACAATTGGAAAAATAAGCACTGCGAACCTCAAAATTGGGAAAAAATCAAACAATATGAATTCAGAGAATTTATACGGTTAAATGATAATTCACCAATTCTTCATATTCCAACCATGATAGTTTCCCAATTCCTCACATTTTAATCATGAAACAACATTCTATTTAGTGATCCATTACACATACTATTTCAGATGTCTATCATATTCATATTATAACATTATACAACACAGATGCCAAAATTATAAACATATTCATTCTGTCTCACGATGACTAGTTTATCCAGTGCTCAAATCTTTCATGATAAATGTGTTTTGATTGTTGATAATTACAAAAAAAAATTCTAACATGTACACACTGTTCGTTTATTTTTATCATATTCACTCCCCTTACTGTTTTCTTATGTAGCTGTTCTGACCGACTTTGTATCACTGTTTTCTTGTAATTCATTTGCACCAGATATGCCAATAAGGGCAATATATAACAAATACAGAACACCAATCATTAAACATTTAAAGCACGATATTCTTACTGGCTCTATTTACAGGGACTGGAAGCAATCATGAAGACGCCTACCAAAAATTAGACTGGCTGTCGTCCCCGTGGTTACATATACATATTCTTTAATATTTTGCAAATTGAATCAAAATAAAATCTCAAACATTCTGAATAGCTCTAAACCACTGACTGAAGCCAATAATTCAAAGGGGACTTAATGCAGACTATTTTATTTGGTGATAGCTTGAGTTGTCTCAAATATTATAAACACTAACAAACATAAGGACATAGCCAGTCTAACCAAAAATCATTGTGTTCAAGTTATTACAAGAGGTTCAAATGCAGTAAATTAGGCCTTTTGTTCTGCCAGGTTTATTATTTATGAAAAACGTCAGTTTGGAAAACACAACACCCAGATTTTTTTTGTTAAATAATAAGGATTTATTCATGTGTGCTTTAAAATGTACTTGTTTTTTGATATTAAATGTTGAATTGAATTGGGGTTTTAAGGCGCACCAACACATGAAAGATTATATGGCGCCTAACAGGAATGAACATGCCAGGCTCATCCTCCATGTACATCAAGATAAAATATGGAGAACGGGCCTAGAACTTTCTCACCCTGAACTGCAGAGTTGCTGCAAATTCTATTGTAGACACTCCATTTACGCTGGAGCCACATTATAGTTTTTCGGCCACTGCTCTAGTGATATGAGCTAGATGGCACCTGAAACAATGCAGGGGTCATGATGAAGACCTTTAATGAGCATGAACAAAAAATGATAAAATGAACATGAATTTGGGGCGGGGGGGATTCTAAGAACCCCCTCTGCCTTCCCCTCCAACGGGATCTGCAGTGGTCTTATTCTTTGCCCCGTAATCAAACGGGGCCCCCGGAACCACACGGGAAGATATTAAATGTACTGGTGCATTTTTACTGAATTATATGTACAAATGTACAACTGTAAGCACAAATTGAGTAATTATAGTGCAATTTATTATTTTAAAAAATCGATCAATGTAGATTATTCTGTATTGCATGAAATGAAAACATACTCAATTTACTAAAAAGTTACTTTGGAACAATATGGTATCCACAGCATTTTTTTAAGTTGCAAAATATTGTGCAATACATGTACGATTTATAAAATGACAATTATCTCCAGTTCCTACACATATGACATTTTACATGATCAAACTAATACTACAAATTAATTGCTACAATACAGACTTAGATTTTAAACAAGATTACTGTATTTCCAATAATTATTACACATTAATTATCTTATCACATCTATACAATATTTATCAAAAACTGTACAAAGTAAACAATGACAATTGCAACATATATCTTCTATGTGTGAAAGCTTATCAGGCAATGATAAGAGATGAAAAGTGTATTATCGATAGGAATATACATCATGCTAGGGCGACCTGGATCTATCATTCAATGCACACACCTAATAACAAATAATTTATTTTGTCTGTGTTCAACCACACACATTCTACATTCCAACGTCACATGCAACAAAGACTAGAACATAGTCAGGGACATAAACGCTGAATATCTATCACAACCTTACAGCATTTATAGGACAGTTGCTTAAATGCTGACACTGTACAAGTTTTCTGCACAGCAACACCGAAACAAATTGAATTGGGTTATAAGGCGCACCAACACGTGAAAGGTTATATGGCACCTAACAGGAATGAACGTGCCAGGTCCACCCTCTATTTACATCAAGATACAATATGGAGAATAGGCCTGGAACCTTCTTACCTGCAGAACTGCAAAGTTGCTGCAAATTCTATAGAAGACACCTCATTTACGATGGAACCACGTCTCCATACGCAGTGTCATGATAAAGAAAACACCGAAATGAAAATGAAATAAAATGTCCCAACATTAATTCAAATCACAGGCTTCAAAATATACAGCTATATCGGTCCTGTGACATTTTAAGTACAAAGTGTTATAAAAGCGGGGCTGAATCTGTTCTACAGTCTCGTTTGACATTTATTCTATACCTCAGATACAACAGTACAACAGTATTGGACATCAGAATATTTCGAAAGCTGCCTTAAAGCCCAATTTTGGAGGTTTATATTAAATTATTAGGTTAATTTCAAAAGAATGATACATAGGGAACATGGGTGTTACATGGTCATACAAAATACAAAATAAACAAGTACATAAGAAAGTTTCATTAAAAACACTATTAAGGCAATATTTCGGTATATTAAAAAGAAAAGAGAGTAATTATGATAAAACAGCATTACAGCCCATAAAATGTTGGACAATTTTCAGTCTAGTTCCTTGCAAGGTATAACATATTTTTTGCTATATAATACATTTATATAAACATGCTTCATGTAATTATGTATTATATCAAATTACGATAATACATTTAAAAGCATTGTACATATAAAAAAAACAGCCAAACCATTCTCTTGAGTTGTAGTTAATGTACCTCCGCCAGAGTAACACATGCTAAATTGGCATGTGCAAACAATATATTTTTTTATAGATATATTCTAGCAGAAGTCAAATAAGGGCTATTCCATTAAAACATACCAGGCCCTAATGCATAATATTTTAAATCAATATTCCTGGTTCCTAGAAACGAGGATCCATTATAGAAATAAGATTACTTGTATTTAATTAGCATGGTTATTACCCTTTGCAATGGCACAAAACCAATATAACCCTCCCCTGCCTATTGGACACAACATCCTTATGGACAGGTGTGACAGGTCAATATTGTTCTATAATACAGTCCTACATTCTCCAGCACGTTAAAACATTACTTGGATATGTGCTTAATATATATTATTTAAATATGTATAACCAACGAATCACAGTTCAGCAAATTTTACATAAAATTGAAATTGGCCGTTAAAAATACAAAATTTTATGTATTAAAAGATTAACCAGTATTTATAAAACGTGTTACCATATTATAACAATTAAAAAAAACAATAAAAATTCTGAAAAAAAACACACACATTAAATTGCTTAAAACTGAATTTCATTGAACTGTTTCCTGTTACAGTATACCGGTAAACATAATGTTTGTATCAGAACCAGCTGACAACGTGACAGTTACCTACCTGCACATGCATCACAGGCCAACTAGGTACCCTGTACACATCCTAGTTAGCCAAAAGTTTCACCCATTACCACAGTGGGTTTGCTAGAACATTCTCTAGTAATTTGTGACCATTGCAGAGTATAAAATAATGAGATTGGGTGTGTATTAAACAGGGAGATTTTTTTATCTGGCTAATTTTACCTTTATTTACCTTTGAAATCATTTCAGAATTCAAGTAAACTTTACTTTCAAAGATTTTATACATGTTCTTTGAATACACACTATTTATTTTGAATACACATTATTTATTTTGAATACACATTATTTATTTTAGCATTTTGATTTAAGCTAGATTTATCCCTCATCCCACTAAATCTGGATATTTTTTATCCGGCATGAGTTTTGGCAGACATATAATTATGTACATGAAATATCGGCTAGAAGTTTCATTTGATTCGCAATATTATTTTTTTCCCCCTATACCACTGGTTTATTTTCCCATGAATCGATTGACTTGAGATCGGGTGCTGGTGGGGCCAGTGTTGCTTGTTTATTCAATAAATAATGATCTTCCTGTTTCAGACACCAGGGTGTTTTCTCAAAGTCACATGACAGTTTGACTTCCAGCATTGTGACAGGGGCGCCATTGAGGACGAGGTCGTGTTTCTGTAATACCTGGTACTTCACAGTGTTCATTCCAGTCTCTCGGTCCAACTTGCTGGTTTTCTGAAACAAAGGCACATGCTCATGGTTTATTAGTGATAAATTAAAAAAATAATTCTAATGTAAACACATGTTTTATGACTAATACACAAGATTCAACAGCAGAAAACTTACATGATAGATTTTCCATACAGACAGAGGGAGAGGATCTTACGTCAGCGCCTGTTTAATATTGAATTTATTAAACTCGTCGGATGAAATTATAGCATGCTGTGCTCAGCACCGTATCAATTTTATCCAACAAGTCAAATAAATTCAGTATCATAAAGGCAAGAAAGTGAGATTCTACATAACTCCAAAAACGCCTCATAAGAAACATTTATTATTGTAGGTGCCTATATATTAGAATGTTGGCGTATGATGACGTGGCATATGATGACGTCTCTGTTATTATGATGACTTCATATGCAGACTTGGTCGTCTCCTTACGACACCGGACAACGGAACTACATTGTCAATTTCCGTAATCCGGTACTTTAAACGGTTACGGAAACTGAGGAGGCAATTCCGATGCACACCAAGCTGAGCAGAGAAGACAGTATGATGATTTGATTTGCATCTGTATTACACTAGTGTCATAGGATAAATATATCATGGCTTTATTACACTCCCACACCTTGTTATGTGATAACTACAAATATAGGTGTTGACAGCTTATGAATGTTTAAATAATGAAACAATCAGAACCATGGCCGCAATAATAAGATAGATTTTTAAAAAAATAATTTAAGTTTGCCGATACTTTTTTTTATAACTACGGTAAGGAACCAGAAAGTACCAACTACAATTTATAAATGACAAGATTTTTTTATTTTAATTTTTAACTATTCAGTTATCTTTAACATTTGTGTTCATTAATGAAGCTCATAAAGAAGATTTATCCCATAGACAAGCCCAGTAATCGACTTCATCAGCAGGTTTGTCTCGATTCGTAAGTAAACACACGCATTTCAGCTTTAATTCTCAGTCCATAAAGATATAATTGTGCTTAAAGTATCGCAATCAATGGTAAAAAGACTCGGTTAATATTCACTTCTGCTAATACTTAGCGAATTGAGAGCAGAATCAAAGAAGGTTAAAAATGAAAAAACTCCACTGAGAATCATCTCGCTCAAATAACTTTCTTTGATTCTGCTCTCAATTCGCTTATTAGCAGAAGTGAATACTAACTGAGTCTTTTTACCATTGATTGCGATACTTTAGGCATAATTATATCTTTATGGACTGAGAATTAAAGCTGAAATGCTTGCGTTTACTTACCGAGTCGAGACAAATCTTCGTTACGGATGATCATCTCGTGCACCTGCTGACGACGTCGATTACTGGGCTTGAAAGAGTGAATGCAGAATGATTACTCTGCTTTTAGAGCGTGCCAGAATGATAGAACAATTCACGGGACTTCACAGTTTACCTAACCATCTGATGAATGGAGCAGTGGGTTCAAAAAATGTGCTCAAGGTCACACATCAGGCCTCCCGGTATCAGCTCAGTTCTCAAGGTCAGAGCTCAGTGCTCAAGGTCACAGCTCAGGGTACCAACTTAGTGCTTAAGATACCAGCTCAGTGCTCAAAGTAACAACAAGGTCACATTTCAGTGCTTAAGGTCACAGTTCAGAGCTTAAGGTCACAGTTCAGTGCTTAAACCCCCAACATTTACTGCCGCGGTAGTAAATATTTGTAGGAGGGGTCTATCAAATTATCACTGCTGCACACAGCCCGTCTTGTTAACTAAAATAGCTGATATAAACATTGTCCTACACATGCTGAAGCAGCTGACTCTATATTTGAATTGAAATACAATAATATTTCACAAATGAACATTGAAACTTTTCCTATACAGTTATAACCACACAAAATCAAGGTTTGGTGCCTTTTTGCAGGTTTGTTGACAACCCGCTTTAAATTGTGATGCTTTACATGTCTGGTTTTGATGATAATACAGAGTAGAATCCGTCTGCTGCAGCACGCTTGTTGATACAGCCACATGGGAAATGTTTACATTCTATATTAGCAAGGGTCATAACCTCATAGGCTCCTCCTGGCATATTCAAATTGTTTGATAGTTGGTTTAAACTATTTTTTGAAACTATACTTTGCAAATGATTGTTTAAAAAAATAATTACATTAATTTATTTAACATGTTTAAATGTGTATTTGTGCAACTTTTCATAAATTATTAGACATTAGTTTATTCAAAATTTAAAAAAAGGAACCTCTGATGTGAAATAATTTATATAGAAACCTGCCCCAGCGTCATCTTCTGGCTTTTATACGGCAGTAGGGGCTTTAAGGTCACAGTTCAGTGCTTAAGGTCACAACAAAGCAATTCTGCCAGAACTTTTATTAATAGAACTAGTGTGTGTTATTACCTTCTTTTGATCAAAGAAGCGTTTGTTGTCTCTAGGACGCTGCTTTTTGTCATGGATGTGGCGGAATGTCTCTGCACCTGTAGTGATGTTCTGCGGGCGTCGCACCTGAAGATGTACAAGTTGCAGACTCATTAAATATTATTACCCTATATCTACATTAAGGGGACAAAAGACAATCTTGAACTTTTTCTCAGGCATCAAAATTAGCATCTTGATTTATTAATACAGTTACTGTATCATTTTAACTTTGAATCTGTTTGCATACAATTAATTTGAGTTTTGATATCGACAAATGCCCCTGCTGAAGAACACTCGTGCATGTAAATGAACCTTTTACTGAATGCAGACCTAAACACAAAAATAATGTTGATTGGTTATTGGGGATGTCTTTAAAATTCCTACCTTTACCATTAACGCATTAATTCAAATTAAAAATTACAAATGAGACCTTGACCTTGTGGTCACCGGTGAGGGCTATTCCAACAAAACTTACATGGTACCACAGGAAAGCACTTTTGAAATTAAACACCCACCCATAGATGCAAAATTGAGTTGAAATAATCAAATTTCATAAAATAGTATTCACCCATAGATGTTTATTAAATTGCCTTCAGGGTCCTGGGTATGTTTTAATGGAAAAACCCTGATGGAAATATGATAGAATGTTAGTGTAATACCTTAGTAATCAAAAAATAAAATTTGGAAGAAATCTGAGTATATTAGCAGAAATCTGAGTATATTAGCAAAAATATATAACTTTAACATTTTACTGAAAACAGACCTAAACACAAAAATAATGTTGATTGGTTATCGCGGAGTTAAATTCCTATCAATACCTCTGACATCATGCACGATAACCGTTAAGACCTCATTTTTTAATGCCAGAAAACATGTTAACCACTGAGACGTCATTTTAAATGTAAGATGCAAAACAACAATGCAATAGAGTGCTTATTTAAAGCGATGCTTTGTTCCAACAACACATTTAAATAGAATGAAGCTAAATATGTTTCTCCTTTGATGTTAAGAGATGGGCATAAAATGTAAATTGTGAGAATTTGTTTGTATTTTATTCAATCGTTCAAAAAGATGAATAAAAATCTATGTCAGACAAGAAATAATATATTTCAATGATATATTTCCAGCGGGTTTATTTTGTGCGAGATCAAAAGCTGGTGTTTGGGACTTGAACACATAGAATCCACGGGCCTTCAGCTGTTGGTATCGATGAGCTTCAAGTCCCGCCCACCAGGTATTGATCTGGGACAATATAAACCCGATGGAAATATTTTATTTCTTGATTTATCTTTCTGATTACTTTATTGACTAAACAAAAGTATTGAATTTCTTACCTCAAACTCAGCCTCTGTGTTATCATCTTTTGTTATCCAGGTGACATTCTGAAATAAAAAACTATGTTTGTATCTAGAAACAAAAATAAACAAGAGATGTCGCCCTTAAAGGGCGACAAATATACCCCCCGATACCAGTCCCCACCATTCCGCACCCTACGGTTTGAGTAAAGTTTGAGTGGAATAGGATTTTCATAATCAGGTAATGGTGACCTTGACCTTTGACCTCCTGACCTCAAATCAATAGGGGTCATCCTCTCATCACAGGCAGTCTACCCATGAAGTTTCTTGAGATATGCTTTAGGGGCAGTTGAGTTACAGAGCAGACAAGGATTTCTATGGTCAGGTCCAGGTGACCGGGACCTTTAGACCTAATGACCTGAAAATCAATAGGAGTCATCATCTCACCACAGGCATGCCATCTATGAAGTTTCATGAGATTTGCTTCAGGAGGAGTTATGAAGCGGACAAAATATTTCATTATCGGGTCCTGGTGACCTTGAACTTTGACCTACTGACATCAAAATCACTAGTGGTCATCCTCTCACCGCAGACAGTCTACCCATGAAGTTTCATGAGATTTGCTTCAGGGGGAGGAGTTATGGAGCGGACAAGGTTTATTATCGGAACCCGGTGACCTTGACCTTTGACCTACTGACCTCAAAATCAAAAGGAGTCATCCTCTCACCACAGGCAGTTCATCTATGAAATTTCATGAGATTTACTTCATGGGGAGGAGTTATGGTGCAGACAATTTTTTTCATTATTGGGTCCTGGTGACCTTTGACCTACTTAACTCAAAATCAATAGGGGTTATCCTCTCACCACACACAGTTCACCCATGAAGTTTCATGAGATTTGCCCCAGGGGAGAGGAGTTTGGAGCGGATAAGCATTTTCATTATCGGGTCCCGGTGTGACCTTGACCTTTGACCTACTGACCTCAAAAGCAAGAGGGGTCATCCTCTCACCACAGGCAGTACACCTATGAAGTTTCATGGGGTTTGCTTCAGGGGAGAGGAGTTATGGAGCAGACAAGGTTTTTCATTATCAGGTCACGGTGATCTTGACCTTTAACCTACTGACCTCAAAATCAAATGGGGTCGTCCTCTCATCACAGGCAGTTCACCCATGAAGTTTCATGAGATTTGCTTCAGGGAGAGAGAAGCTATGGAGTGGAAAAAGTTTTTCATTATCAGGTCCCGGTGACCTTGACCTACTGACCTCAAAATCAATTTGGGTCGTCCTCCCACCAGAGGCAGTTCACCCATGAAGTTTCATGAGATTTGCTTCACGAGGAGAGGAGCTATGGAGCGGACAAGATTTTTAATTATCGGGTCCCAGTGACCTTAACCTTTGACCTACTGATCTCAAAATCAATAGGGGTCGTCCTCTCACCACAGTCAGTTCACCTATGAAGTTTCATGAGATTTGCTTCACGGGGAGAGGAGCTATGGAGCGGACAAGGTTGCGTCTACAGACAGACAGGGTGAAACTTCGTTTAGCGGGGGTATAATTATCTGGCTGTCTATACTTCTGTAAATGGACTGTTCGGGGTAAAGCATGATTTCAAAATCACACAAATAACAGTTTACATTTAGAAAAGAATAGCAGTGCCATAGCCATACTTCAAATAACACCAAGGCAAATACCCACTGCAACACTACAGAAACATGACATTAGTGTTTTATAGTTTATTTTACCTGTAATTGGACAAAAACACGTTAGCAAGTGCTTCAGTGCGATGCTTCCATGTGCCTCAGCATGGCTGCAGCACTGACTAGAAGTGTACAACATACCGGTAGTGCTAAGTATATGGCTTAAAAAAATGGCTTGTCCGTGCGCTAATTCAAAATGTCTGCTAAAAAAAAGTTTGATTTTGTTATCAAAAGTCATCTCCGAAATCCTTCAACACACAACAGTTGTGAATCATTATACTTCGTTTGCAGTTTTTTAGATTAGTATTTTATAATTCAACGAGAAGAGTACTTGTTCAATATAAACAGCAGTTAACAAAATAATATAATGTCTCACTTAACAGGACTTTTTTTCCTTCATAAACAGGGGCCCTTCCCCTAGAAAAACAGATTACCTCTTTCAGGCTGAGAAAATTTCCCTAAAAAAATAATAATTTTGAGCCTAAAAAATAAATAAAATGTTTTTGCATATTTGCAACATCCAAATCATCAATTTCTGCCTAATAAACTGTTCCCCCTATATCGCGAAATTGCATTATTTTCCCCCTTAAACTCGAAAATCGCGCTGCTTCCCCCCTCCCCCCCATTGAAGGGCCTGGGCCTCTTCCCTTATTTCCGAAAAAAGCTGTTTAAATTAATTGTATAAAGCTTTAGCACATTGTCATTACAGAAATTAGTCGTCTGTGTATATGCTGTTATTCTGGTATGTTGTGTAGTTTATCTGTTTGTAGAATGAGAGTTGGCAATTGCCGCGGTTATTATCGGATTAACTCGTCAACACCGTTTTACCAATAGACATTAGTAGCAGTTTTCGGGACTTGTTAATTACTGTTGTAGCAACATTTTTCACAAAAATTTGGTTTTGCTGTGTTTGTGTTCTCAGAAATGGAAATGCTGTTATACAAAACAATTTTATCGACAGCCTGAAGGCATGATTATCAAATAAAACCAATCGAAACTGCTGCGTCAATGAAGACCTATCAGGAACAATCGGATGATCGGGAATAATTGGAAATTGACGGAATTCTGCAGAGCAAGCGATGGCGCTAAATTAAAATGGGGTCTATGGCCAAGCGCTTATTCATCATTGCGCTAATATGCCCGAAACCATCGAAAATTGTCTACTGCGCTAAATTTTGACTACGCAAAATAATCATTTCTTACAGTAATTCAATTTATAATCCTTCACCATCAAAATTAAGGTCCTTTTGAAAACTGTCAAATTTTAGCAGATGAGTAGTCAAGTATTTGAAATGTTATATTGGCATTTATCCTTCACCACATCTTTAATAAATTGAATGTTAATAGCCAGAAACTTACAAAACAAATAATAAAATTAAAATTATTTTAATGAAAAACTAAAACAAAACATTACTGTGTGGTAAAATACTGCTTACCAGAAGTCCAGCTTTTTTAAACCTGACATAGAGTTCATCGTCCTCCCGACCCCAGCCCCAGTACCGGTTGGACAGTCCATTCACCTGAAAAGAAGCATTAATGTTCATCGGCACAAACGTCAAGATCAAAATATTTTCTGAAGCCAATCATATTTCCTTTAAAAGTTTAAGGATCTATTTCCCAATGTTAAATGGTCATTTAAAAAGCGTGGAAAGCTTGCTTATTTTATAGAGGGCTGGTGTGGCACAGTTGGTAGCGCAGAACATTTGTAACAGGAGGCCCCGGGTTCAATCCTTCGTGGTGCTACTGCGTTTCGTCGGTGTGTTCTTGTGCAAGACACTTTCCCTTAGCCTCGTCCGTTGGATGGGGACGTAAACCGGACGGTCCCGTGTATTGGTCTATCCTCTAAGCATGTTAAAGAACCATAGGAATCTATTCGATAATAAGAGTAGGGAACAGTTCCCGGATTCCTATGTATCCTTCCCCTCTCTCTGGGGCGGCTAAATAACCTATACTGTGTTGATGAGCCGTTAAACAACATTCAATTCAACTGCTTATTTAATGCTTCCATTCTACATGACAGTTTAGCTCAGGTATATAAACTGAGGCCCGAGTAAAAAAAATTCTTTGAATAGCATTGTTACATTGAACAGTATCTTTAATACTTTTATGAAAAAGATAAAAACAAATTGGATTGGGAAGACCTCATCATCTGATACAAAATTGAAAAACACCATTTTCTGCAATTGTTAGGTCTAACAGAGATTTACCAATACAAATTCTCTTCCAGGTAAATGTTGACACCAGTCGCCACAATCGCAATTTCATACATATGCCTAGCCAATTTTTTCGAAGGCAAGACAAACAAGAGGGCCAAGATGGCCCTAAATCGATCACCTGAGTACTGGCACATTATCAAACTTCTTCGAAATCTTATGGTCATATACAATTTGTACAAGTTTGGTTAAGATTGTTCAAGAAATGTGGGCTCTGTTGTGTATAAGAACATTGATATAAACACACTGACAAAGTTTGGTAAATATCAAATACAAAATGAAGGTGCTAGAGTGTAACACCTTGGGCAGGGCCAAATGTGACCCCAGGGCTACATGTAATATATGAGAGCTTTGTGGTTTCAGAAAAGAAGATTTTTTAAGTTTTTCCCTATACAAGTCTATGTAAAACATGACCCCTGGGGCGGGGCCAAATGTGACCCCACGGTTTGAACAAACTTGGTAAAGAACCATAAGAGTATAGAAAATGCAAAATATTAAACCTATGGCTCTTGCAGTTCCAGAGAAGAAGACTTTAAAGTGTTTCCTATATGTCTATGTACAACTGTGACCCACGGGGCGGGGTCAAATGTGACCCCAGGGTCACCATTTGAACAAACTTAGTAGAGGACCATAATCTTATAGTAAATGCAAAATATTACGGTAAACATATGGCTCTTGCAGTTTCAAATTAAGATTTTTTTCCCTATATATATGTCTATGTAAAACTGTGACCCCCAGGGCGCGGCCAAATTTGACACCAGGGTCACCATTTGAACAAACTTGGTAGAGGACCAAAAGCTTACAGCAAACGCAAAAATATTAAACCTCTGGCTCTTGCAGTTCCTGAGAAGATTGTTTCAGTTTTTCCCTATACAAGGTGAAGCCTATGTAAAACTGTGACCCCCGGGGTGGGGCCAAATGTGACCCCTGGGTCACCATTTGAACAAACTTGGTAGAGGGCCATAAGCTTATAGAAAATGCAAAATATTAAACCTCTGGCTCTTGCAGTTTCAGATAAGAAGATTTTTTAAGTTTTTCCCTATACACTTGGGGCGGGGTCAAATGTGAGCAGAGGGTCACCATTTGAACAAACTTGGTAAAAGACCATAAGCTTATAGTAAATGCAAAATATCAAACCTCTGGCTCTTGTAGTTTCCGAGAAGAAGATTTTTTAATTTGTTTTCCTATATAAGTCTATGTAAAACTGTGACCCCCGGGGCGGGGACAAATTTGACCCAAGAGTCACAATTTGAACAAACTTAGCAGAGGACCATAAGCTGATGCTACATGAAATACATGAGAGCTCTGTGCCATGTGGTTTCAGAGAAGAAGATTTTTAAAGGTTTTTCCTGTATGTCTATATGAAAAACATGCAAAATCTCAATATACCAATTTTTGACCCACGGGGCATTGCCATTTTTGACCCCGGGGACTTTATTTGAAAAAACTTGATAGTCTGGGCGATGGGGATCATTTTAAAATAAAAACTGTTGAAATCTGCACAGTGGTTCCGGAGAAGATTTTTTAAGGGTTCAACCATATATGGTAATGGTGGCCATCTTGGATGTCGCGCTGAACTAATTTTAACAAATCTAAAAAGCATTCATCTAAGGATCATCCATGTGAAGTTTGGTCAAAATTAGCCAAGCGGTTTCTGAGGAGAAATCGTTCGAAGAAAAGTTGACGAAGACGGCGGAGGACGACGGATGACGAGTGATTCCAATAGATCAGCGTAGCTCGACTATTTCGAATTTTCAGAGAACAAGAAACGATACACCTGGAATACCATCCGAAAAACAAAAGTGAAAACAAAGGGGCAAGCTGGATGTGGCAAGAAGGAAAACATTGGAATTTTCATTAAATCAAGGGCCACAATTTTTCTGTGATGACACAGAGGTAATTTCATAATAACCCTTTCAAAGGATACATAATGCAAATTTTATAAGTTGAAAATTTGAAGAAAATATGTTAAAAGTATTTGTAAACTAAATGTATTTGACCTTTGACCCCTTTGTGACCTTGACCTTTCATCCAATGATCTTGAACTCAACAGATACGATCATCGTCCCATTTATAATAAAGTATGTAAGTTTGATGATGATTGGATAAAAAAATGTTAAAGTTATTTACATGTTAAGAAATGTGGATGTAAACATAAACCTGATGCTAAGAGCCTATCAACACAAAAATGCAATTTGTGACCATGAACTTTGACCTTTGGACCCCATAAGATCCTTCGAACAATAAAGCTAAAAATATCAAATTATCTGTAAAGTTTGACCCAGGAGCTAGGTCCACAAAGGTGGGGAAGAAGCCTAGGGTCTACGCTGGTTGAATGGTTGTATACGTCTGTAAATGCCCAGGAATTGTATATATGGTCATAGCGTGGGGATCTCAACGGTTTACAAGTTATGACCCAGGGGCTATGTCACCAGGGGTGGGGATGGAGTCCAGGGTCTATGCTGGTTGGATGGTTGTATCCATCTGTTCATGCCCAGTAAGTGTAATTAATTTATGGTTATAGGGTAGGGATCTTAAAGGTTTCCAAATTATGACCCAGAGGCTATGTCCCTAGGGTTGGGGAAGGCGATCGGGGTCTATGCTGGTTGAGTGGTTGTATCCGTCTGTTCATGCCCAGTAAGTGTATATATGGATATAGGGTGGGGATCTCAATGGTTTCCAAGTTATGACCGAGGGGCTATGTCCCCAGGGGTGGGGAAGGAGCCCAGGGTCTATGCTGGTTGGGTGGTTATATCCATCTGTTTATGCCCGTTGGGTGGTTGTATCTGTCTGTTCATGTCCAGTAAGTGTATATATGGTTATAGGGTGGGGATCTCAACGGTAACTAAGTTATGACTTAGGGGGCCCACCCACATCCTCATGTTTCACCTCTTGGGACCCCCCGGCGGCCCAATTCTGAACCCAGGGTCACCATTTGAGCAAACTTGGTAGAGGACTACTAGACGATGCTTCATACACAACATCTAAGCTGCAGCCCTTTTTGTTTCGGAGAAGATTTTGAAGTGTTTTTCCTATATATACTTCTATGTAAAAATGACATTTCTTACCAATCCAGGGGCCATAATTTTGTCAAAATGAATGGAAGAGTTATGGATTGTTGGATAAGGTACAGAATTTGATGTGAAACAGTAGTTTAAAATTTTAATGCAATAACTTGAGAACTTTTGAAGTTACAAATCTATTGCACAAAGACGTTAAGGTAAAGACAAGACAATCAAATGACCATAACTTTGTCAAAATGAAAGGAAGAGTTATGGAGATTGTTGGATAAGGTGCAGAATTTGAGTTTAAAGTTTTAATGCTATAGCTTCAGTAGTTTTAAAGTTATAAATCTATTGCACAAAAACTTTAAAGGTAAAGACATGAAAATCAAAGGGCCATAACATTGTCAAAATGCAAGGAAGAGTTATGGGGATTGTTGGATAAGGTGCAGAATTTGATGGGAAACATTAGTATAAAGTTTTAATGCAATAGCTTCAGTAGTACTGAAGTTATAAATCTAATGCACAAAATATTTAAGGTGAAGCTGGAGATGCCGACGCCAATGCCTTGGTGTCAGTAGGATAGCTCTCACTATTCTTCGAACAGTCAAGCTAAAAATCCTTTCTACAAGGAAATTAAGTTTGAACTTTTCTTTTTTTTTAAAGTATTTATATAATCTAAAACAATTCATTCACCTGAGCTTTGCTTCGAAGAATTCCGTACCTTCTTAAAATGATTTTTTGTTATCAACAAGATTCCTCCAATGAATGTTTTATAATGATATAAGGGATGTAACTCTGGAGCTGCAATATGATAAGGTCCTTCAGCCGGGTATGAGTAATCTAACTTGTCGTTGACAGGCAGTAGATCCACATCATGCATGGCGATATAATCACACGCATGGTCGCTCTCTAGAACTCCAACATTTATCAACGATCCTCTGTTAAACCTGCAACAGACAATATATCTCAAATTAGTATTTGAATATTTACCCTTGGTACATTTGACTGGTTTTAAAATATTTATCAGACACATTTGATTAGTATTAGAATATTTATTTGACACATTTGACTAGGATTTGTACTAGAGTATTTGTTTGACACATCTGATTTGCACAAGAATATTTGTTTGACACATCTGATTTGTACCAGAATATTTGTTTGACACATCTGATTTGCACAAGAATATTTGTTTGACACATCTGATTTGTACTAGAATATTTGTTTGACACATCTGATTTGCACAAGAATATTTGTTTGACACATCTGATTTGTACCAGAATATTTGTTTGACACATCTGATTTGCACAAGAATATTTGTTTGACACATCTGATATGTACTAGAATATTTGTTTGACACATCTGATTTGCACTAGAATATTTGTTTGACACATCTGATTTGCTCTAGAATATTTGTTTGACACATCTGATTTGCACCAGAATATTTGTTTGACACATCTGATTTGCACTAGAATATTTGTTTGACACATCTGATTTATACTAGATTATTCGTTTGACACATCTGATTTGCACTAGATTATTTGTTTGACACATCTGATTTGTACTAGATTATTTGTTTGACACATCTGATTCGCACTAGAATATTTTTTTGACACATCTGATTTGCACTAGAATATTTTTTTGACACATCTGATTTGCACTAGATTATTTGTTCGACACATCTGATATGTACTAGAATATTTGTTTGACACATCTGATTTGCACTAGATTATTTGTTTGACACATCTGATTTGCACTAGATTATTTGTTTGACACATCTGATTTGCACTAGAATATTTTTTTTGACACATCTGATTTGCTCTAGAATATTTGTTTGACACATCTGATTTGCACCAGAATATTTGTTTGAATCATCTGATTTGCACTAGAATATTTGTTTGACAGATCTGATTTGTACTAGATTATTTGTTTGACACATCTGATTTGCACTAGATTATTTGTTTGACACATCTGATTTGCACTAGATTATTTGTTTGACACATCTGATTTGTACCAGAATATTTGACACATCTGATTTGTACTAGATTATTTGTTTGACACATCTGATTTGCATTTGTTTGACACATCTGATTTGCACTAGAATATTTGTTTGACAGATCTGATTTGTACTAGATTATTTGTTGGACACATCTGATTTGCACTAGATTATTTGTTTGACACATCTGATTTGTATTAGATTATTTGTTTGACACATCTGATTTGCACTAAAATATTTTTTTGACATGCATCTGATTTGCACTAGATTATTTGTTCGACACATTTGATTTGTACTAGAATATTTGTTTGACACATCTGATTTGCACTAGATTATTTGTTTGACACATCAGATTTGCACTAGATTATTTGTTCGACACATCTGATATGTACTAGATTATTTGTTTGACACATCTGATTTGCACCAGAATATTTGTTTGACACATCTGATTTGCACTAGAATATTTGTTTGACAGATCTGATTTGTACTAGATTATTTGTTTGACACATCTGATTTGCACTAGATTATTTGTTTGACACATCTGATTTGTACTAGATTATTTGTTTGACACATCTGATTTGCACTAGAATATTTTTTTGACACATCTGATTTGCACTAGATTATTTGTTCGACACATCTCATTTGTACTAGAATATTTGTTTGACACATCTGATTTGCACTAGATTATTTGTTTGACACATCTGATTTGCACTAGAATATTTGATGGACACATCTGATTTGTACTACTGATTTGCTCTAGAATATTTGTTTGACACATCTGATTTGCACCAGAATATTTGTTTGACACATCTGATTTGCACTAGAATATTTGTTTGACACATCTGATTTATACTAGATTATTCGTTTGACACATCTGATTTGCACTAGATTATTTGTTTGACACATCTGATTTGTACTAGATTATTTGTTTGACACATCTGATTTGCACTAGAATATTTTTTTGACACATCTGATTTGGACTAGATTATTTGTTCGACACATCTCATTTGTACTAGAATATTTGTTTGACACATCTGATTTGCACTAGATTATTTGTTTGACACATCTGATTTGCACTAGAATTTTTTTTTTGACACATCTGATTTGCTCTAGAATATTTGTTTGACACATCTGATTTGCACCAGAATATTTGTTTGACACATCTGATTTGCACTAGAATATTTGTTTGACAGATCTGATTTGTACTAGATTATTTGTTTGACACATCTGATTTGCACTAGATTATTTGTTTGACACATCTGATTTGCACAAGATTATTTGTTCAACACATCTGATTTGTACTAGATTATTTGTTTGACACACCTGATTTGCACTAGATTATTTGTTTGACACATCTGATTTGTAATAGAATATTTGTTTGACATATCTGATATGTACTAGAATATTTGTTTGACACATTTGATTTGCACCAGAATATTTGTTTGACACATCTGATTTGTACCAGAATATTTGTTTGACACATCTGATTTGCACTAGAATATTTGTTGGAAACATCTGATTTGTACTACAATATTTGTTTGACACATCTGATTTGCACTAGAATATTTGTTTGACACATCTGATTTGTACTAGAATATTTGTTTGACACATCTGATTTGCACTAGAATATTTGTTTGACACATCTGATTTGCACCAGAATATTTGTTTGACACATCTGATTTGTACTAGATTATTTGTTTGACACATCTGATTTGCACTAGAATATTTGTCTGACACATCTGATTTGTACCAGAATATTTGTTTGACACATCTGATTTGTACCAGAATATTTGTTTCACACATCTGTTTTGCACTTGAATATTTGTTTGACATATCTGATTTGCACTAGATTATTTGTTTGACACATCTGATATGTACTAGATTATTTGTTTGACACATCTGATTTGCACCAGAATATTTGTCTGACACATCTGATTTGTACCAGAATATTTGTTTGACACATCTGATATTTGTTTGACACATCTGATTTGTACGACAGATCTGATTTGCACTAGATTATTTGTTTGACACATCTGATTTGTACCAGAATATTTGTTTGACACATCTGATTTGTACCAGAATATTTGTTTGACACATCTGATTTGTACTAGAATATTTGTTTGACACATCTGATTTGCATTTGTTTGACACATCTGATTTGCACCAGAATATTTGTTTGACACATCTGATTTGCACTAGAATATTTGTTTGACAGATCTGATTTGTACTAGATTATTTGTTGGACACATCTGATTTGCACTAGATTATTTGTTTGACACATCTGATTTGTATTAGATTATTTGTTTGACACATCTGATTTGCACTAAAATATTTGTTTGACAAATCTGATTTGCACCAGAATATTTGTTTGACACATCTGATTTGCACTAGAATATTTGTTTGACAGATCTGATTTGTACTAGATTATTTGTTGGACACATCTGATTTGCACTAGATTATTTGTTCGACACATTTGATTTGTACTAGAATATTTGTTTGACACATCTGATTTGCACTAGATTATTTGTTCGACACATCTGATTTGTACTAGATTATTTGTTTGACACATCTGATTTGCACTAGATTATTTGTTTGACATCTGATTTGTACTACAATATTTGTTTGACACATCTGATTTGCACTAGAATATTTGTGTGACACATCTGATTTGTACTAGAATATTTGTTTGACACATCTGATTTGCTGTAGAATATTTGTTTGACACATCTGATTTGCACTAGATTATTTGTTTGACACATTTGATTTGTACCAGAATATTTGTTTGACACATCTGATTTGCACTAGAATATTTGCTTGACACATCTGATTTGTACCAGAATATTTGTTTGACACATCTGATTTGCACTAGAATATTTGTTTGACACATCTGACTTGCACGAGATTATATGTTTGACACATCTGATTTGTACTAGATTATTTCTTTGAAACATCTGATTTGCACTAGAATATTTGTTTGACACATCTGATTTGCACCAGAATATTTGTTTGACACATCTGATTTGTACCAGAATATTTGTTTGACACATCTGATTTGCACTAGATTATTTGTTTGACACATCTGATATGTACTAGATTATTTGTTTGACACATCTGATTTGCACCAGAATATTTGTTGGACACATCTGATTTGTACCAGAATATTTGTTTGACACATCTGATATTTGTTTGACACATCTGATTTGTACAAGAATATTTGTTTGACACATCTGATTTGCACTAGAATATTTGTTTGACACATCTGATTTGTACTAGATTATTTGTTTGACTCATCTGATTTGCACTAGAATATTTGTTTGAAACATCTGATTTGCTCTAGAATATTTGTTTGACACATCTGATTTGCACCAGAATATTTGTTTGACACATCTGATTTGTACTAGATTATTTGTTCGACACATCTGATTTGCACTAGAATATTTGTTTGACACATCTGATTTTTACCAGAATATTTGTTTGACACATCTGATTTGCACCAGAATACTTGTTTGACACATCTGTTTTGCACTAGAATATTTGTTTGACACATCTGATTTGCACTAGATTATTTGTTTGACACATCTGATTTGTACTAGATTATTTGTTTGACACATCTGATTTGCACTAGAATATTTGTTTGACACATCTGATTTGCACCAGAATATTTATCTGACACATCGGATATTTGTTTGACACATCTGACTTGCACTAGAATATTTGTTGGACACTTCTGATTTGTACTACTGATTTGCTCTAGAATATTTGTTTGACACATCTGATTTGCTCTAGATCTGTTTTGCACTAGAATATTTGTTTGACACATCTGACTTGCACTAGAATATTTGATGGACACATCTGATTTGTACTACTGATTTGCTCTAGAATATTTGTTTGACACATCTGATTTGCTCTAGATATTTGTTTGACAAATCTGATTAATATTTGTTCGACACATCTGATTTGCTCTAGAATATTTGTTTGACTCATCTGATTTGTAACAAAATATCAATTTGACACATTTGATTAGTTCTAGCATATGTGTTTGACATTGGAGTCATACAGTATTATGATTATTAATTACTGCAATACCACTTACCTTAACGAGTCCACTTGGTTCACCGCATAGATTTTATGTCGTACTCGTTTTTTATTTAAATAATTATGCAAATGAGGTGCAAATTCCAGTAACTCTTCCAACCTGTCTCTGAATGGTACTATCACAGCCATTGTGTGGGGACCCCAGTCTGGGTTATCTCCCTTGTCAATTAAAATATTATCTCCCTTGGGAACACCATTTATAGTTTTGACAGAAACCTTTTTCTTTGGATCATTTTGATTGTCACGGTGTGGAGATTCTACTAAATCACTCTTTGGTATAAAATTTCCATGCACGTTTGAAAGTTTGGGATTTCCACGGTAACCATCATCCACCTGGATACACGGTTGCGACCCGGGATTGTAGGACATAAATATCAAGGTCAGCGTCGTGGAATACAGGATGGTGATCAATATCAGACATTTTAGAAGTGGAATACCTCTGGCCATGCAACATCTGCGTGCTAAACTTAACCTACTGATGGCCACTTGTCCCTATAAATAAAATAAAACACACTTTATTCACACGCAATTAAATTCTAGTCAGCTGGCAACGGGACGTTGGTATGTGAACATCTCCTGGAAGGTTGTTGAAAGGGATGGCTGGCTGTAGGGTAGTGCTGGGACTTTGGTCGAAGCCATTCATTGGTATTGAGAGACTCTTAAGTTGCAATGTATACCCAGAGTTATTGAGTTCTCTGAAACCAATACAGCATACCAGGTCGTAGCCTAGTTTATAGCGGTTGAACCTGATGTTTGATACGTTAAAGATATTTGGTATAGGGTAGTTCTGGGACTCATTTAAAGCACACTTTAAAACTATTTACAATTACCATTAAAAAGCACATTTAAATCACTCATAGTATTTTTATTAAGCAGTGTTAATAATATGTTACGTATTAAGAACATAAAGGCCCAAGACGGCCTGTGGATGCTCTACTGGCTAATATCGCTCTTACAACATTAACATCAATGTTCAAAGCGAGTGACTATCGTCTTAAAGAGGCAAAATATAAAAATCGAACTTGACCAGTAGAGATAATAATAAAAAAAATATAATAATAATAAATTAAAAAAAACATGATAAAGAAATATAAAAATACTATAAGAAAAAAAGCCAAAAAGTCTGGTAAAGATCAGATGAAAAATGAAGGCCCTATCGCCTTAACAAGGCAAACTATAGATTATTTAACGAAATCAAGGCCCATAACTCCTCTGTTACTCGTCCGATTTGGCTGGTTTTCGAACTTGTCCCAGCTTTTATTGACATTAACAATCTGGTAAAATTTGGTAAAGATCGGATGAAAAATGAAGGCCCTATCGTTTTAACGAGGCAAAATACAGCATTTTTAACTAAATCAAGGGCCATAACTCCTCTGTTACTGGACAGATCTGGCTGGTTTTCGAACTTGTCCGAGTTTTCATTGACACTAACAATCTGTTAAAGACTGGTAAAGATCAGATGAAAAATGAAGGCCCTTTCATCTTAACGAGGCAAAATATAGCATTTTAAACTAAATCAAAGGCCATAACTCCGCTGTTACTGGTCCGATCTGGTTGATTTTCAAACTTATCTGAGCTTTTATTGACACTAACAATCTGGTAAAGTTTGGTAAAGATCAGATGAAAAATGGAGGCTCTATGAGCTTTTATTGACATTAACAATCTGGTAAAGTTTGGTCAAGTGGAGGCCATATCGGGCCACCATTAAAAAATTGTTTGTTTGCAGTTTCCGACCCATGGCTTTTAGGGGTGGGTCGGTAGGTAGGGATATATATATATTTTTTTAAATATTTTTTATTTGTAACGCACGCCCATCGACGGCATGCAAATATCGTGTGCTTCACTAGTATTATTCATAGAGTTTTTTTTTAAAAAAGGGTTTAGTTAAATATTAACAGAACCTGCAAGAAAAAAAGAAACAAAAAAAATTTAAAAAAAAAAAAAAAAAAATTTAAAAAAAATTAAAAAAATTGTTTGGGTCGGCGGATTTGCCGTGGGTCGGTCGCAAACTGCAAACAAACAATATTTTAATTTAGGCCTCGTCTTGAGGCAAAATACAGCATTTTTAACTAAATCAAGGCCCATAACTCCACTGTTACTGGTCTGATCTGGCTGGTTTTCGAACTTGTCCGAGCTATCATCGACATTAACAATATGGTAAAATTTGGTAAAGATCGGATGAAAAATGAAGGTCATATCGTCTTAACGAGGCAAGATATAGTATTTTTAACTAAATCAAGGGCCATTACTCCTCTGTTACTGGTCCGATCTGGCTGGTTTTCGAACTTGTCCGAGCTTTCATTGACATTAACAATCTGTTAAGGTTTGGTAAAGATCAGATGAAAAATGAAGGCCCTATCGTCTTAACGAGGCAAAATATAGCATTTTTAACTAAATCAAAGTCCATAACTCCGCTGTTACTGGTCCGATCTGGTTGATTTTCGAACTTATCTGAGCTTTTATTAACACTAACAATCTGGTAACGTTTGGTAAAAATCAGATGGAAAATGGAGGCCCTATCATCTTAACAAGGCAAAATACAGCATACTAAATCAAGGGCCATAACTCCGCTGTTACTGGTCCGATCTGGCTGGTTTTCGAACTTGTCCGAGCTATTATTGACATTAACAATCTGGTAAAGTTTAGTAAAGATTGGATAACAAATGAACGCCCTATCGTCTTAACGAGGCAAAATATAGCATTTTTAACTAAATCAAGGGCCATAACTCTGCTGTTACTTGTCCGATTTAGCTGGTTTTCGAACTTGTCCAAGCTTTCATTGATATTAACAAACTGTTAAAGTTTGGTAAAGATCAGATGAAAAATGAAGGCCCTAGGCTATTGTCTTAACAAGATAAAAGTTAACGGACGGACGACGGACGGATGTCGGACAACTCGCCATCCCATAAGCTCTGCTGGCCCTTGGCTAGTAGAGATAAAAACTGAAAAAAATAAGCATGCAACCAAGTTAGCAATACATGTGCACATCAGCAGAATGAGACACTAATTAAAACTAAACAAGATAGCTTAAGGCATAAGCATGCAGACACATAAGCAAAACAAAAAAAATAAAAATAGCACATCAAAAATAGCAGCACATTTATGAAAATTAAGAGAGACAGTAAGCAATGAGGGAAATGAGGGAATATTAAAACTCATATAATTCTATAGTTATATATATATATACCAACACAAAAACACAAGACGAACAAGCAAGCAAGCAAGCTCATATTTATCCCATGGTTGGCCCACTTACAAGCTAGACCACCATGAGATAAAATATGAGTTTAAGAACAACCAAAGCAACATTAGGCACACATGGCACACTTATATATATGTATTAATATATGAGCAGCGACACACGAAAACGTCCCTCGGACATTTAGACGACAATGTCATAAAGTAACAAGTTATGACGTCGGCCGGTAATCAATTAATTACTAATCAAATTTCTCGTCACTTCCGTGCTTTACCTAATTATTATATCATAGGGAATGTGTTTATTTTAATTGTTTATGTTTTTTGTTGTTATTTAATCAACGATGTCGTCCAAGACGCCGATGTCAACGTCAAAATTAATGGTGACTATAAACTTTAATTTTCAAACTGAGGTAAAATCATTTCTAATCAACATAAAATAGAGATTTTTAAACAGAAAATCACTGTGTTTCATTAACATCAAAAAAATATATAATGTAAAAATTTGTATGAAGGGTCATTTTCGTGTGTTTCGGCTCATATATATCATCTAATCATTTTTTCTCATAGTGGTCTAGCTCGTATGTTGGATAGCCATTAGATTCTAATGGCTATCCAACATACGAGCTAGACCACTATGAGAAAAAAATATGGTTTTAAAGAACAACCAAAGCAACATTAGGCACACATGGCACATTTACATTTAGGTCTGGTCCAGGTGCAGATCAGCCTAGCAAACTCTTTGTAATCCTTGGCGGATCGGATACCGTTTGGCAGGTCGTTCCACACCCGGCTCACCTCAAAACGTAATGTATTTTTACAGTATTTGGATGTCCTTAGGCCATATAAAAAAATATGTGTGGTTCAGGTAACTCGACCGACCCTATTTTAAGGGGCTAAAACTTTTTATGCAAAAAAAAGGATTGATAATGCAAAAAAATCGAACTCTATGTATTGTAATTTAACATATTAAATTCTCTATCAGAATTTAAGGCCTACCTACCTACCGTATTTTTTTTGCCAATGTTACCTGAACCACACATATTATTTTGTTTGGCCTTACTTGCGGTGTCTCAAGAACTTTTCATATCTGAATTTATTATATAGTTTGTATTTTTTAAAGTAACAAGATCTTGAATATATTGTGGAGAGAGTTGCATAATCCGAGCCTTCTCTGACCCTCAAAGCATTTTTTCACAGTCAGATGAAATATCAAAATCGTAAAAAGGGCTGGTAAGGTCAAAGAAATCATAATTG